>PVIR01024754.1:0-25581 GCA_004026965.1 Petromus typicus | reverse complement strand
ATTCAAACTTATCATTTTTTATGGCAGAGTAGTACTCCATTCTGTAGAAGAACCACAGCTTTTTTATCCAGTCTCCAGTTGATGGACACTTGGGTTGTTTCCAAGATGTAGCAATCACAAACTGGGCTGCTATAAACACGGGTGCACATATGTCACTGTGATAAGAGTCTTTTAATTCTTTTGTGTATATACCTAGCAGGGCAATGGCCGGGTCAAATGGGACCATCAATCCTAGCTTTTTGAGGATTCTCCAAACTGATCTCCACAGGGGTTGTACGAGTCTACAGTCCCACCAACTGCTTTTGTATTTTTAAATTGACTTTATTGGTACATTTTATATACATACCATGATCACAATAGACACTGAGAATTTGTACCAGTACATGATATAATTAAATTCTCATTTTTTACCATTATCCTGTCCTCTCAACAACCCCTTGCCCCCTATATACATAAACTGTTTCCTTTCTTTACCATCAACAATTTTTTCCCTTCTTTACTTACCCCTACCCCTTTTCCCTTTGAATATTTTCTATTTCACAATATCTATCATACATTCTAGTATTCATTTACATCTTCAGTTTCTCATACCACAGAAAAGATACAGTATTTACACATCTGTGTCCTATTTATTTCACTTATGAATATGTCTTCAAGGTACATCTGTTTGAGTATAAATGACTTAAACTTATCATTCTTTGTGTCAGAGTAACAATCATCTTTATCAAAAATAACACATCTTTTTTATCCAGTCTCCAGTTGACGGGTATTTGGGTTGTTTCCAAGATAGGACTATCACAAACTGAGCTGCTATAAATATGGGTGCACATATGTTGCTGTGATATGAATCTTTTAATTCTTTCTTGTATATCCCTAACAGGGGAAAAGCAGGGTCAAATGGAACCACTAATCCTAGTTTTTTGAGGAGTCTCCACACACTGATCTCCGCAGTGGTTGTACTAGTTTACATGCCCATCAACACTGAAGAAGAGTTCCTTTCTCCCTGAGCCTCCCCAGCATTTGTTGTTGATTTCGTGATAGCAGCCATTCTTTGTGGTGAAATCTTTCAAATGACCAGTGATGTTGAGCATTTCTTCATATGCTTCTTAGCTGCTTTTACTTCTTCCTCTGAAAAGTGTCTGTTCATTTCAGATGCCCATTTTTGAACTGGGACTTTAAATTTGTGGGGGGCTGATTTTTTTAAGCTTTTTATAAACTGTAAATAGTAGCCCTTTGTCTGAGAAACAGTTGGTAAAAATTTTTTCCCATACTGTCAGTTGTCTTTCTTGCTCTCTGGTGGTTTCTCTTGCTGTGCAGAAGCTTTTAAATAAGATGAGATCTCAGTTGTTGATTCCTTCTGCTGGTTCTTGTGCTGCACAGGTTTTTTTCATAAAGCCTTTCCCTAAGCCAGCATATCAAAGAGTTCTACCCAACCTGTTTTGCAGCAGGTTTAGTATTTCTGTTTTAATATTTAGGTTTCCAATCCACTTTGTTTTAGTTTAGTGCATGAGTAATATGCTTTTGAGATAACCACTTATAAAATGTTAGAGTTTTGCTTTACTTCCAACAGAAGTTCAAATATAAAATTAGAGTGATTATTTATGTTCAGTAAGTAACAATAACACATTAGGCTTCACATATAGATGATTACAACAGACTTCTAAACTTCCTTTTCCTGTACTTCAGGCATAGGGTAGATTTTTCAGCATCAGTATTCCCATGGCAATAATCATAACCCAGGGAGACTCTTGGGAAGGGTGTGGATGATGTATCAAAACTGGACAGGGGAAGGGAATGTGAGAGCAAAGATTGATATGATATCTCAGGGATTCTAAAATGACTTTTGTGAGGGAGAGAGTGTGTTTTAACTGGTTGTGCAGGTTCAGTCCTAACCCAAATTTAATCTCCCCTTCCTCTTCACCATAAGATAAATTTTTCAAAACCCCTGACTTTATCCTCATACTCTCCTTATACATAACCATCACTTATCAGATAATGCTCACAGTACACAGCTTGAAAGTTAAGAAGCAATCATTCAAAAACTTGTAGTGGATTATAACAAATGGTTATATCCCATCACCACTGTGGTGGATTAACTAATTGTCAACTTATAATACCCACATGAACTGAGTCAGTGTGGTTTTGGATGGGGAAAACCCACCTGTGTATTGATGCCAATGTCATAAAAAGAGAACTTGTTGGTGTGTGTGCATGTGTATGTGCATGCATGTGCACATGTTTGTGCTTCTGTTCATTTGCTGGTGATTTTTTTTTGTAGAAGCTTGCCATGGCTAGTTCTCCTGATGCAAACTTGGCTTTTCCATCACTAGGGCACAAGTTCTTGCTGTCACTTTGAAAGGCTGCTGTTCTTGTCATGGGAGCTTTGATATTCATCTTGAGCATCATTCCTGGCTCTAATGTAGATCCCTTCACGGGGCAGAACATATCATTCACCCTGCTCCTCACAGGCTTTCTAGCTTTCATCACTGGTCTTTGGGCCTCCTCAGTGCTGACCCTTGATAAAGACTTGCATGAAACATAGCTGTGGGCTAAAGGTCTCTGGCTGGCCTCATAAAGGACACTGCTTGGGCTCAAGGCCTTTAGCTAGACTTGGTGGGACACTGTATGGGATCCAAGGGCCTTGGCAGGATTCTTTGGGTCTCTGATATGTGGACAGATCTCTTGCACTCCTCTGCATTTGACCTTCTGGGTGACTATGAAAAAACAATCCTCCAAATTATGTGTCCTCTGTTAAATCTATTCCTTTGCAATCTATTCTTGACTACAACTGCCACCACCAAGCTTCATGAGATTAAAAGTTAGTCATACTTCCTACCACCCTTTGTCAAAATATTACCCTTTAAGAATGGATCTATAAAATCAATTTAGGGCTAGGGACATAGCTCAGTGGTGCCACCACCTTCCAGGCAAGTGCAAGGTCCTCAGTTGGATAACTAGTACCGCAAATAAAGAGAGAGAGAGAGACAGACAGACAGACAGACAGAGCCAGGTGTGGTGACTTAAACCCACCAGCAATCAGTACCACATACCACAATGCTGGGTGGGAGAGGCAGGAGGATTGCTGTGAGTTTCAGGCCAGCCTGGGCTTCAAACTGAGTTCAGAGTACGTCTGAACTAAAAAAAAAAAAAAAAAAAGAAAGAAAGAAAAGGAATGAAAGACAGAAAGTCAGTTTATCATACCAAATTTATTGATGGTTCTAGTCTGCATGGCATCCGTGAACCCAAGAGTAAATTAAAGAAATGATCACTATTATAAAAGGCTTAAAAGTTACCTTGGGGACATGGGGACTGATCCATTCCAAAAACAGGCTATGTGCTTTGTTGGGGCAGAATTGAGAACTGGGGGATGGTAGCTTATACAGACTTTTGAAAGAAGACAAGGAAAAGCTAAAATATTTGCAAAAAGAAAGCTAGGTCTTACAGATAGGAAAACAAGACTGTTATTACAAGATGAATTTAACAGGTATAGCCCAGGCTCTTGTTATGAGCAATAAATTGCAAGTGCACACTTGATGGCAAGTGGAAAGCAGCTACATTTACAGATTACAGGAAGCTATGCTCCAGGCAAGTTTGTGCTAATAAAAGATATGGCACAAACAGAAGTCACACCAGGATGACAGGAAAGCAAAAGCACAGATCATAGCACACAGCAGCCCCCAGATAAACCAGGCTTTGGGGATTTAAGGACCATGCACAACAGCCCAGGTTCCTCTCCCAAATCTCTATGTATGATTGATAGGAATGACTGATAGGGTCCCTGTGTCATCTTAACATGCATGTTTGTTCCAGAATTCACTCTGATATTAATTACATGCAAGATATGTATTACCTATTTATGAATCCTTAATAAGGGTGGAGTATGGTAAAGGTGATTTAAGATCAGGACAGGGGATCCTACATGCATGAGCTATCTTTTCCTACAGCATGAAAAATTTACTGGGGTTTTGTTATGTGATTCTCAACCTTACTTAGGACAATGGAAGGAGGAATGGATATAGGTTGCTGTTTAAAATTAAATGAGTACAAGACAGGACTTCCTCAGCTCTATCATAGAAACTATACTATGACTACATATAAATGGTGAGGAGTGATCAGTTTATGATGAGTGAGTCACCTGTTGACCAAGTCTAGCTAGATAGTTGACAAATATTGCCAATAAAAACCTGGGGATCATTCAAATCCAGTTAAGGTATTATCTCCTCAAAGCCTCATGTACTCATAGGTAAGACTTTTGGAAGGTTATTGGATTATGGGGCCATTGTAGCTACATGTGATGTTAGGGCTTGGAGAAGAGGCATGACTACAGAGGGAATTTTTCCCTTTCCATCTTCTCCCTGGATGCTACTTCCTGGATTCCATGAGGTGAGGACATTTCCTTTTGCCATGCCATTCTGCCTTGAAGCTGGTTGGTTAACTGGGACTGAAACCTCTACAAACTCTGATCCCAAATCAGCCTCTCTCCCTTTAAATTGAAGGCATTCAATATCATTTGTCCCAGTGACAAGGAAAGTGACTAAGATAGATATTGATACTGATGAGGAAGACAAAATGTAAAAAAACAAAACCTAACTGTTATGTGTTAGATTAACCAACCCCTAGTGGCCATAACTAATATTCTGTGTCACCTCCCCTTTAACTTTCCTCCTCCCTGTGGCTGCTACACTTGCCCCTAACAACTCTGTTCCTATAGATAATGGTTTTGCTACATCCTGCTTTGATCCTACTTCTTTTTCTTCACTCAGATGGGCTAAATTACAGTCAGTGCTTGAATAATTGCCTTTGTTCTGCTTCTGTAATTTTGCTATAAAAGAAACTGCATAACCCGGGCTTGGATAATTTGGAGTCACAAACTCCTCTGGGACCACCAGTATAGTAAATTTTGGTTATCCTCCACTTCTCTGAGTGCCACTTGGTTCCTCAGTGTGTTGTTCCTGCCATTACAGTTCTAGAAAATGAAGTTATTATAATGCTACCTGACCATGTGATTCAGTAGCCTTTGGAAGTGGTTTGCAAGAGGAGTTTGGGGGAGGTTTGGAGATGCTGGTGGGAGAAGTCCTAGAACGCTGTGCATAAAGTTTGATGGGATATTCTTATCAGAACTCAAGACACCAGAAGGTTCATAGAAATGCAGTTGTGTTACTTTAGGGCCCAAAGAAATTTTTTTTCAGGTTCTTTGTTCCTTGAACAAAGAATTGCATAAGACATGTAGGAAAGGTAATGATGTTTTATATTTATTGAAAGTGGAAAAGAAGTATGTTCTGTATAGTGAGAGCAATTCAGTGAAACAGTTCACAGAGGCCATACAGATAATGGCAGGAAGTTTTACATCTAGAATTCCTAGATTACTTCTCCCTCAAGCAAGTAAGGCATTTAGGATGGTTGTCCTATCAGAAACTCATGTGTGTTTAAATCATCAGATTTAAACTATCCTATGGAAGCCTCATTTGACTGAATGCTAGATATGAGTGGAGAATTGAGGATGACATTTTTCTGCTTTGTCTCACATACAGTGTTCAGGAAATGCAGCTTATTCTAGATTCTGTTTTCTGTTCATGTACCTAGGGTCTCATGACTGACAGATTACATTCACTTGTTTAAAGGATTTTGGCCCAGCTCCAATCTTTTACCTCAGATGGAAAAAACCAGGCTCAGTAGTTTTAAATTGGGAACAAGAACTCCACTGGTTGTTGGAAGCCAGGCCATGTGTGTTACGCTTTGGCAGAAAATTTGCCTACATTTTGCCCATGTCCTGAAATGTGGTAGGAGACAGAGATTAAGGGTTCCAACTAATTAATCTGGGAAAGGAAATTTCAAGCAACTAATATTCAGACTGTAGTATGGTACTGCTTGCTGCTTTTAGTAAGGTTTATTTTGAAAATCAGGAGGAAAAACTCTATTTGAAAAGTCTTCAGTTTCCCCATGAGGCAAGAGCTGGCAAAGTTGGAGCAGAGGAGAGTTTTGCTGCTGAAAAGACTGGCATTAAAAAGAAACTAAAGGGCGGAGAATTTAGCTCAGTGGTTCCAGTACCTGTCTTGCAAGTGCAAGGGCCCGGGTTCTATCCCCGGTAACCACATACCATACTGGTCATGGAGACTCACGCCCAGCAGCACAGTGTACGCCCAGTACCACATACCACAGTGCCGGGCATGGTGTGTCATGCCTGTAATCTCAGTATTCCAGAGGCAAAGGCAGGAGGAGCTGTGATTTTGAGGCTCAGCTCAGGGCCAGCCTGAACTACAAAGCAAGACCCTGTCTCAAAAAAACAAAACAAAACGAAGGAGCTAAACACTTTGGGCTGTCTTAAAAAAACAAAATAAAACAAAACAAAACAAAGAAGCTAAACACTTTGGGTCAGGACAATAGGAAAAATGGCTTAAAGCCATATCAGGAATCCTCAAAGCATCTCCCCCCCTTCACAGGCTCAAAACTACAAAAGCATAAGACTTTGCTTGGAGAAGGGAGACATGGGGCACCTTGCTTCAGAAAGGCAGGCAAGGGAATTTGTTTCCCAGGATTTGTTTCATAGTGCTCAGTCTTCTAAACTGAAGCTGGTATCCTTAATATGTTGCAGGTTTTACTGCTATTCAGAATACAAGAGTTGTGTGGTCACGAAGGCTTTCGCTCAGATTTCAGAGTAAGGCCTATGAGGCCAGATGTGTGCCCCTGAGAGGGCAGTTTGTGAGAATGAAGCCAAAAGTGCAGTAGATACCCTAGAAAGTTGGAGAACCTAGGAAAGTGGAATGTTGGGGAAAGCCATGAAGAGTGAACAAATCCAGCACAGGAGAGAAGCCTAAAGGCTATAACCGTGACCATGGTATAGGGGCAGAGGCACTCAAGCCCTTTTAAATTTGCATTTCACTGCAGCTTGCTGTAGGAGCTGGACATGGGACTGCAGGGTTTAATGTTTGCTCTGCTGAGTTTTCATCTTGCTTTGGTCCTTTCTACCCCTATCTTCTTCCCTTTTGGAATGGAACCATTGTATGTCAGGAGTGTTTAACTTTCTGATTTTTACAGAGGATCACAGATAAGAGTTTGCCTTAAGTCTCAGAGGACTTAAGATTTTTCAGTAATGCTGAAACTGTTTAAACTTTTGCAGCACTTATAAATGGACTAAAGCATTTTTCCTGAAGGGATATACATAAATTTTCTGGGGCCAGGGGCAGAAAATTATGGTTTATATCCAGTCCCCTCAAAGCTTCATGTGCTCATAGAGGGAGCTTTTGGAAAGTGAGTGATTGGATTCTGAGGACTTTACAGTAATATCTCAATTCATGAACATTATAATAATTCTGTTCCCATACAAAAATGTTCAACAAAATTTTGCTTCCATTTTCAAACTTTGTCTTGGGTGATAAATATGACCACAGACTTCTTCCCCACATAAACATAAAAGCTGCCATCTTAAATAATAAAAAAATTAAATTCATAAACCAAGGCACCACTGTATAACTGAATGTGATGTTAGGATATGGGGTCTGGTCAGAAGAGGCAGGTCACTGTGAGCATGACCCAGAAAGGTGTTATCTCCCTTCCCAGGTCTTCTCTTGATGCTCTTTGCTTCATGCTTCATGGATACTTGGAGGTGAGGGTTTTCCTCAGGCCAGGCCTTTCCACAATCTGTTCTGCCTTAGTGTTTGCCAACTGTGTGCTGAAATTTCTACAAACCATGAGCCAAAAACTTTCCTCCTTTAAGTTTTGAGTGTTAGGTATTGTCTCAGTGATGAGAAAAGGACTAGGACACAGGTGACTTCAGATATCTTTGATTTAGAACTAAAGAAAGTAGTAAATCAAACAAGTATGAACATGCCAGCTTGATTTAGTGATAGACAGATGGACTGTCCTAGAAATGTGACAGGCTGTCAAATTCTGCATTTATTAAGCACAGTCCAAGGGAGAGACATATGCAAATGGGTGGGCATAAGGCCCGTCATTAGTAGAAATGAGTGCTCTTTTGTTGGGCAGAGAAGATTTCCAGTCTCTGTTCCCTAAATTATATTTTAATGCCTGAAAGAGGCATTAAAATCTAGAAAGAGGCTACTGTAACAATCTGATTTTTGGAAAGGCATTTTCATTTTTAAAAAATGATCTTTGCTTTATAAGCAGCTTCTTAACAAAAATCCAACACATGAACAACATCAAGAGCCTCAATAATGTTTGTGTTCTGATAAGATCAATGTCTGGGCTCGGTAAATCCAAGGCCTGGTAGCTCTAAAGAAGTTACATTAGCTAGTAAGAACTGACAGAGGGGTTAAATGCAGGAAGAACCATTTCTGTCTCCTCCAGTTTCCTTACTCGTGTGTTTGCATCCGTTGCCTTCTCCATGTCCACTTCCACCTTGATATGTCCAACTTTTTGGCTAGCTTTGTCCACACTGAGTGAGAAATGATTTTGTACTGCATATAAAATGTGTAATCTATATATAAACATAACAAAAATTCATTTTTATATGACAGGTTTTAAAAGGGGGACAAGTAGCCTGCAGTTTGCCAGCTGCAGATATATTTTAGAATATAACCTAAAGTAATGAGACATAAAGTAATGAGTGAATGACCACACTGTAAATGGCTTGTAGTGTACCATGAAATAAATATAGAATTGAATATAAGCAGTGAGAACGTTAGAAAAAATTTGTCAAATTTATTGAACCTAATGAAAATTAGAGCTTATATTTAATTATCTTTTCATTTCATTTTGTAGTCATTTATTTTTAATCTTTTTTTTTTAAGTCCATGATTGTTCATTCACTCCAAATAGTCTGAGAAGTACCTGTCTAGAAGGTAGGGACTATGGCACCCAACCTTGTCACACAAAAGAATCTTGTTGGGAGCTGGAGAAAAAACATCATATCTCTATATTGAGACAGAGGCCTTGGCTCCACTTTGATTCCCTAAGTGCCAGGAATTACAGGTGAGCCCCATCATAATTGATAGTCTCCTTTTGAAAGAATATAGTCTATAAATAATACTCGACCTAGTAGAAAGATTTATTAGGCTGAGGTCTCCCAGTTGGCCAAAGATACACCCAAGTCCCTTGGGGATCCCTCTTTCCTGCTTTGCTCAGTCTTCAATTCTTTGTATCACTTTTCTCTCCAGACTTTGTTCTTGTGGCCTGCAACACCTGACAGCAGCTTTGCATAAAAGAGACAGACTAGGCTGGGATACAGCTCAGTGGTAGGGTCCCTGCCTAGCAACTGTGAGGCCCTGAGTTCCATTCCCAGCAAAATAAACAAACAAAAGGGAAGCAACAACAACAACAAACAAAAAAGAGAGCACAAAGCCTGCTATTCATTTGCTCTCCTACTGCTGTTCCTGGGCTTACCTCTCCATTTAGTCATAAATAATACCTGAAGGGTGATCTTAGCTCAGTCACTAGTTTAGGCTGTGATGAAATTATGGCAAGTGAAACACCATGGTTAGTTCTCCGAGTTCGTTTACTCTACTTTGTGTTAATTATTTATTTATCAGACCAGAAGCTCTCAAACACTATTGGTCACTACATTCAAAATAAAATACATTTTGCAACCAATTCACATATACAAAATCATAATAATCACAGTTAAAGTTTTGCAGTGTGTCATTTATCTTCATGTTGTGATAAATGCTGATATTTTTTAGTCTATTCTAGTCATGAGCTATCAAATTTATTCCAGAATCCACTAACAAGTTACAATCATAAGAATGAAAAATATTTGCCTTAAAGCCCAATACAACTTCTTGCATGTGTTCCCAGTGCCTAGAAAATGGTAAGTCAGACTTGGATTTAGGTCAGACTGCTTATATTATGCATATCAGTGTTCTGAGAATATATAAAAATATTCATACACATTTCTTTTCTTAGATGATGCATAGATACTACACGAGTCACAGTATATAGTATATGCTGGCAATGTAATTTACTATTTCAGTTACAATCTGGGGTTCCCAAATTTTTAAATTCATCTGATTAAAAATGTATACATCTCAGAAAAAATTCACTGGCTCTTTAAACTTATATAGATATTTAAACTTATTATAAACTTTAATAGCTAAAACTGGTTGGCATTAGAGACCATGGCACACAGAATATTGGCTTCCAAAGATGTCCTAATTCACAGATACTGTGAATATGTGGCCTTATAGGCAAAGAGACTTTGAAGATGTGATTAAATTGAAGATTTTTAGATAGTGTATTGTCCTGGGCCACATGTGTAGACCCAGTGCAATCACAAGGACCCTAATAAAATGGAACAGTAACAGGGATTTAAGGGTGTTATACCGCTGGTTTTGAAAATGAAGGCAGGATACAACTCATGGAATCCAGGAGGGCTCTAGAAGCTCTAACAAGAAATACAGCCTGTCTAGCTATTTCTGGACTTCTATGTTGAGAAGTGTAAGACAATACATTTGTATTATTTTAAGCCATAAAAGTTGTAGTGATTGTTTTTTTACAGAAGCCATAGGAAACTAATACAGTGATAGAACAGATAGTATAATGGAATACTGTAAAAAAAAAATTCAAAATCAGCTAGGCCTGGTGATGCCTACCTATAATCACAGCACTCAAGAGGCTAAGGCAAGAGGATCATCACAAGTTGATAGTCAGCCTGGGCTACACAATACTTCAAGGCCAGCCTACAGTGTATAGCAAGACAAAAAACAAAACAAAAAACCCAAAATCAAAACATACTTTGAAAGGCTATGGCTATATCCCAGTGGTTGAATGTTCTTTAGCATGAATGAGGCCCTGGGGTCAATTATTAGCATCAAAACAAGTGAGAATTTAGCATGTAATAAAAGGAACTTAGCAAATTGTGTGTGTGTGTGTGTGTGTGTGTGTATGTGATAAATTCTTGAATAAGATATTATTGAGATGACAGGATATTCATTTTTTTAAAAAGCACAAAGGGCTGGGGATTTAGCTCAGTGGTTTCCGCACCTGCCTGGCAAGCATAAGGTCCTATGTTAGATCCCTGATACCACATATCACAGTGCCAGGTGTGATAGCTCACACCTGTAATTCCAGCACTTGAGAGGTAGAGGTAGGAGGATTGCTGAGAGTTCAAGGCTGGCCTGGTCTACATAGTGAGTTTAGGGCCAGCCTGAACTACAAAGTGAGACCCTGTTTCAAAAAAACAAAAACAAAATTTAAAAAGCACAAAGATGGATTAATATCTCTTTATACCAGAATGATTTCCTGATGGATTATAGATTTAGGTACCAAGAACAAAACCAAAGAACTCTAGGAATAGTATTAAAAAAGTGAGTGATTTTTCTTTTTTTGGACTGAAGAAAAAATAAAATTTCAAGGCTGAGGATTTAGCTTAAGTGGTAACGCACCTACCTCAGAAGCACAAGGGCTCGAGTTTGATCGCTGGTACAGAAAAGAAAGAAAGGAAAGAAAGAAAGAAAAAGAAAAGGAAGGAAAGAAAAGAAAAGAAAGAAAATACAAAACTTTGAAATGATGGATTAAAAAATGAGGTAGAAAGAAGAGATGGATAATGCTAATTCTTATATTGTACCTAGTTGTTGGGTGCAATTGGTAGTCAATTTGGCAACAGTTATCAAAACTAAATATCCCCATCTACTTCAATTCAGCAATTGCATTTCCATGAATTCATACTAAATAAATATTCCTTATGTTCTTTAGGGTATTTCTTGTAATAGCAAAAAACCAAAAACATTTTTTGGTACTGGGCACCAATGCCCAGGGGCTTAACATTGAGCTACATCCTCTATCCCAGTGATGGAAAACCTTTTTTAGAGCTTTTAATGATAACAAACAAATGGCTGTGGCACAGCACGCATATTGTGGGTTTGCTATTACTGCCCTGGCCTTTATTTATTTATTTATAGATATGGTCTTGCCACGTCACTAAGTTACACAGACTGGTTTTGAACTTTCAATCCTTGTGCCTTACCTTCTCAACATACTGGGATTATCATTGTGTGCCAGCATGCCCAGTTTAAATGCCCATTAATCACGGAAGGCTAACTACATTATGGTACAATCCTTAAAAGAAAGATATGTACGTACCTGCTTGTTTTGTTAAGGCGTTATTTCCACATGCAGTTGTTAGTGATATACTATATATATAGTATGATTTTTTTATGTGCAGGGGAAAGAGATATATTCTATTTAATTTATATTTGCAGAGCAGAGAAAATTCTGGATGTGTGCACACTGGTATTATGCATACCTTTGAGAAGTGAGCCAACTGGAAGAAGTTCTAGATTTTTTTTTTTTTTTTTTAGGTTTTTTGAATCAGGGTCTCGCTTTGTGGTTCAGGCTGGCCCTGAGCTCAGCCTCAAACTCACATCACTGCAATCCTCCTGCCTCCGCCTCCCGAGTGCTGGGATTACAGGCATGAGCCACCACGCCCGGCACTGTGGTATGTGGTACTGGTTGCTGCTGGGCGTGAGTCTCCACGCCCAGTATTGTATGTGGTTACTGGGGATTGCACCCGGGTCTTAGCGCTTGCAAGACAGGCGCGGAACCACTGAGCTAACTCCCCGGCCCCCAGAAGTTCTAGATTTAAACACATTTTTTTTTTGTATCGTTCTTAATCTCAGAATCACTAAATTGGATCTTCTGCTACTCTTCCACAATCCCCCCCCCCCAAAAAAAACCCCAAAAAACATTGTTGGTAATTGAAAAAGAAAGAATCACATGGACAGACTGACATGTCTGAGCCAACTGCCTTAGAGATATATTCTGATTTTAATAGGTTTTTTTTTAAAAAGAAGTATGTTTACAGCAATTTTGTGATTAAAGGAAGCCAAAGTCACAAAATTTTAAGAACATTGGAAAAATTATTCCACTTTCTTTTAAAGGTTTAAATTCTTTAAAATTGCTAGTTTTGTTTTGCTTTGCATTAAGTTAGGCATGAAGATTCCAGACAGGTAAAAAGATGAAGTTCCCTTTTACTTGTCTAGCTAAGGCTGATGAATTATCCAACTGAGGTCTTTTTGTCAGAGACTAAGTTAGAACTAATTTGTTTGCAAGCCCATACCTTGTATGTTCCACCTTACCAACTTAGTCAACAAAATCAAGTCACTTACATCATGTGTGTTTTTAGTTAAAATTTATAGCACTCTGAGTTCTGTCTAGCAAGTGGAGTCCTACTTTCCTTTGGGGCTCTCTTGCCTAGAGATCAATGCCCAGTGACCCTAGGGTTACTCATTTCTTCCAAATGCATCCTCCCAAGTTATTGATGGTGGAGTGGCTGGTGAGTCAGCCACAGTGCCCCATCAAAGCTCCTCTTCCACTGCTGCTGCTGTCTGGGATCACAGCCAAGGCACAGGCCAGAACAAATGCCTATTTCCTCCTGGCCTCAGCTACCCAGGACTAGCAGAGGTCCCACCATCAACTGCACAGTATAAAAAGCCAGACTTCTTGTCTGCCAACAACCTCCAACTATGGACATAGCCCTCCTCTTCAACTCCAAAACATAGCTGAGGGCAAGCACAGAAACAAGATCACAGTTGATCATAGTCTTTGCCAATTCCCAGTAATGTTCAAGGCCACTTTTCTTTTCTTTTTTGAGATAGAATCTCACTATGCAGTTCAAGCTGTCCTTGAACTTGCTATGTACTCCAAGTTGACCTCAACTAAACTAACAATGATCCTCTTGCCTCAGCCTCCTAAGGCCTGAGACTATAGGTATGGGCCATGCCTCCAGCCCAAGGCCACTTTTAAATTGAAAAAGTCTTTTTTTGTTTTGTTTTTTTTTTTTAAGGTTTTTTGAGACAGGATCTCACTTTGTGGTTCAGGCTGGCCCTGAGCTCAGCCTCAAACTCACATCAGCAATCCTCCTGTCTCTGCCTCCCGAGTGCTGGGATGACAGGCATGAGCCACCACGCCTGGCACTGTGGTATGTGGTACTGGTTGCTGCTGGGGTGAATCTCCACACCCAGTATTGTTATGTGGTTACCAGGGATCGAACCCGGGTCCTTATGCTTGCAAGACAGGCACCGGAACCACTGAGCTATATCCCCGGCCCGAAAAACTAAAACTAAACTGATTTTATAAATCAAATTCACAAACTTTAAAATTCAGTTATTTTACGAATACACTGTAGTGGATGATGTTGTTTTGCTGAAATTAAATTGTCTCTTGAGATGAGAATATTGAACTCACTATTACGGTTTTAGCTTGTGCCAAATACAAAAGCAAGCACAGTGTCAGGTGATAGAGTGGTCAACAGATTCATGATAAGGCATTAAAACATTAGTTTTTTTTTTTTTTTTTCAGATTTGTCTTTCACAACTGGTTTTATTGTGTTCTTATATTTTCTTTTTTTTATTATCTTTATTGGTACATTACATATATGCATCATGATTGCACTCCAGAATGGGCATTTGTACCAGTATAAGACACAACTTAATTCTCATTTTTTCCCATAGCCCTACCCACCCTATGGCCCCCCCCATATACATAAAATTTGTTTCCTTACTTTTTTGTTATAATCTCATTATTTTTCCCCCTTCACCCTATTTTACTTTGAGCATTTTCTATTTCACAATGTATAACATACAATTCTAGGACTCATTTACATCTTTATTTTCTCATACCAGAGAAAAAATGCGATATGTACCTATCTGTGCCCTATTTATTTTACTTATAAGGATATCCTCAAGTTATGTCCATCTAAGTATAAATGATTCAAACTTATCATCTTTTATGGCAGAGTAATACTCCAACATTAATTTTTTAAAAATTGAAATCTTTATTGGTACATTACATATATGCATCATGATTGCACTCCAGAATGGGGATTTGTGCCAGTATAAGACACAACTTAATTCACATTTTTTCCCATAGCCCTACCCACTCTACCACTCCCCCATACACATAAAATTTGTTTCCTTACTTTTTTGTTATAATCTCATTATTTTTCCCCCTTCACCCTATTTTACTTTGAGCATTTTCTATTTCACAATGTATAACATACAATTCTAGGACTCGTTTACATCTTTATTTTCTCATACCAGAGAAAAGATGCGATATGTACCTATCTGTGCCCTATTTATTTCACTTATGAGGATATTCTCAAGGTATGTCCATCTAAGTATAAAGGATTCAAACTTATCATTTTTTATGGCAGAGTAATACTCCATTCTGTAGAAGAACCACAGCTTTTTTATCCAGTCTCCAGCTGATGGACACTTGGTTTGTTTCCAAGATGTAGTAATCACAAACTGAGCTGCTATAAACATGGGTGCACATATGTCACTGTGATATGAGTCTTTTAATTCTTTTGTGTATATACCTAGCAGGGCAATGGCTGGGTCAAATGGGACCTCCAATCCTAGCTTTTGAGGAATCTCCAAACTGATCTCCACAGGGGTTGTACGAGTTTACAGTCCCATCAACAGTTGAGAAGCATTCCTTCTTCCGTGCAGCCTCGCCAACATTTGCCATTGGCTGTTTCTGAAATGGCAGCCATTCTATGTGGAGTGAGATTAAATCTCACTGTTGTTTTCATCTGCATCTCTCGAATGACTAATGATGTTGAGCATTTCTTCATATGCTTCTTAGCTGCTCTTACTTCTTCCTCTGCAAAATATCTGTTCATTTCAGATGCCCATTTTTGAATTGGGTCTTTAAATTTGGGTGGGTTGATTTTTGAGCTTTTTATATATTCTAGGTAGTAATCCTTTGTCTGAGGAACAGCTGGCAAAGATTTTTTTCCCACATTGTTGGTTGCCTTTTTGCTCTGTTGGTGGTTTCCTTTGCTGTGCAGAAGCTTTTTAAAAGAATGAGGTCCCATTTGTTGATTTCTTCAGCCAATTCCTGTGCAAGAGAGGTTTTGTTCAAGAAGTCTTTCCCTAAGCCAGTGTCTTCGAGAGTTTTACCTAACCTGTTTTGCAACAGGTTTACAGTGTCTGTTTTAATATTTAGGTCTCTTATCCACTTTGATTTTAGCTTGGTACACGGTATAAGAGTTAGATCTAGTTTTAGTCTTTGGCAAGTTAAAGCCCAGTTTTTCCAGCACCATTTGTTAAAGAGGATTTTTGGCTCCTTTGTCAAAGATGAGGTGGCTCAGTGTATCTGGAGTAGTTTCTGGATCTTCTAGTCTATTCCATTGATCCTCAGGTCTGTTACTTTGCCAGTGCCATGCAGTTTTTATCACGGTGGCTTTATAGTATAGTAAAACATTAATTTTTTAAAGAACATAATTTAACTAAGACCAAAAGTTTGCATATTTTGAAGAGAATTTGTCAGTTATTTTTTTTTTTTTAAATTTCAGTGTAAAGAATAGTGGTCTACACCTCAGGAGGCTGATTAGAAATGGAGTCTCAGGTCTCATCCCAAACATAATGGATTAGAACCTATATTTTAACCAAATTCTTCAGGTGATAGATACGCACACTAAAGTCTGAGAAGCACTCACTCATTATTTCCCATTTCAGTCTACAATGAGCCCTTTTGGGTGTGGAGCACAGTCTAACACTCTCTCTTTTCCTTTTGGGACAGAAATGTAGTAATCACAAACTGAGCTGCTATAAGCATGGGTGCACATATGTCACTGTGATATGAGTCTTTTAATTCTTTTGTGTATATACCTAGCATTTCCTTTTCATTCCTTTTTTCTTGTAGAGCTGCTGGTGAGTGCATTTAAGGTGAACTCAGATTTTTGACAGGATTAATGGAGCATATTGGTGACTCCCAAGGACCTTCCGCTGACTTCCATAAAGTATGATGTATTCAGAAAATTTTGTGTAGTTTCTCATCAGCCACAAAAGACTGTATAAGATATTATTTTATTTTCATGAAACATTCAGAGTATGCATAGAGACAGAAAACAGATTAGTGGTTCTTGGGGGTGGGAGAGAAGAAAATGGAGAGTGATACAAGTATGGGATTTCTTTGGGGGTAGAATTAGGTAGTAATAATTAGTAGGTAAGAGTTTTTGAGGTGAATTTGATAATGGTAATGACTGCACAACTTTATAACTATACTACAAATTACTGAACTATAGACTTTAAGGAGTGAACGTTTTGGGGCTTGCCTCATAAGCACAAGGTCACAAGTTTAATCCCCAGTACTAAATAAATAAATAAATAAATAGAGTGAACTTTTTGTATGTGAACTGTATCTCCTTGTGTTGTCCAGGGTGGTCTCAAATTCAAGAGTTTAACTAATCGTCCTGCCTCAGTCTCCCAAGTAGCTGGGACTACAAAGCAAGCACCATCACATTCAGATACTTTAGATTTTTAAAAAGTTGTTCACAGCTTTTGCTAAGAAGAGAAAATAGATATGAGGCTTACATTTGTTTATCAAAAGGGCTCATCCTGAGGAGTTTCCCAAAACAAAGAATGTTTCTTTTCAGCACTCACAAATGTGAGACTGTAGATGTATTTAGATTAGGAGTCAGATTTGTATTTTATAATGGTCACTGTGGTTCATAGCTGCAGTTAGGAATGGCTGGGGGTAGAGGGTTTGATGATAGGAAGATTACTTGGGAAACTAATTACAAGGTTCCTAAGGGCATTAACAAGGACAATCTAGATTTGACTAATACTAGCCAGAGACATAGAAATCTACGAGATTTGGAAGCTAAGGATGAGACTGCTCTGTTTCAAGTATCTTCCTGAATTTCTACCCATTACAAAGATTCAACCATTTCACTTTTTTTTTTTTTTTTAGACAGGGTCTTGCTTTGGAGTTCAGGCTGATCCTGCACTCAGCAGTCCTTCTGCCTCTGCCTCCCAAGTGCTGGGATTACAGGCGTAGGCCACTGTGCAATGGAACCACTGAGCTAAATCCACAGGCCTTCATTTTTTTTCTTATATTCTTTCAACTTATTTTGATTCAGGCAGTATCATCAGGCATTATGGGGGATGAAAAAGAGAGTTCCTTTTCCTCTAGTAGCAATCATACCTTGGAGTAGTGGCAAGAACCATGAAGGGCTTATAAAATGCATCCTGTGATAAGAACCAAAGGGAGGTATAGGTCTAGTGCTATCAATATTGAAGAAGCAATCAATTACTTCTGGTGGAATTCCCATCTGATCTTTTTTTTTTATTCCACATAGAATGGCTGCCATTTCAGATTCAGCCAACAGCAAATGTTGGCCAGGCTGCGGAGAAGAAGGAACCCTTCCCCACTGTTGGTGGGACTGTAGACTTGTACAATCCCATCTGATCTTTTTGAGAATTTAAAATTACGAGTTTTGTTTTGCTTTGCATTAAATTAGGCATGAAAGTTACAGACAGGTAAAAAGATGAAGTTCCCTTTTAGTTGTCTAGCTAAAGCAAGATAATAAGGTGAAGGTTAGGAGAAGAGCGTTTCAATAGAGGAACTAGAACAATGGAGAACATACCAAATGAAGAGCTAGAGGCAAGAATGCATATTTTGGGAAGAATGAGTGGGCACTGGCTAGACCAGCTATCTGGAAGGAAAGCAGATAAGTAAACTAGGCATATACTGTAAATGGATCGACGGACAAGTTGTGGTTTTCAAATAGCAAAACTAGGGGCAGGAGTGAGAGAAGACAGACAATACAAATTTCTGTCTTTCACAGGTTTATAGATGACTTTGACTGGAGGGAAATGATTACTGAAGGCACTTTTTTTATAAAGGCTGGCTCTGGTAAGGTGCTGAAGCTAAAAGAAGGGAGGAGCAAGAGGACGGCTAGTGAGAGGAAAGGACACTGACAAAATGGAGACAGAGGGAAACTGGTGGTCCCCAAACCCTCCTTTTTTCATTTCAGGGGCATCCAGCCCCTAGGCATCTGTCCTATCATCAATGTTTGCTTTATCAGGAAAATATTAGGACGGACCAGGGTAAAACCTGTAGCATAGTAACGCCAAATTCCTATTTGTTGTTAGAATGATTTAATTTTAAACAATATATGTTCCTGGCAGAGAAGGTCCCTGAACATTTCTTTTATAAATGAACGTTGTTTAGGTTTGTTTTGGAGCCCAGATTTAGGACAGAAAATGACTCCAAACTGCATCTTTAAGCCTATGTCCTCTATTAGCACAGAAGTTGGAAGACCTGTTGTCAAGGGACCAGGTTTTCTCCTTTTCACATTTAGATTTCTTACCCCCACCCCTCCGGACCGTGTGTCCACTTGGGGTTGAGGTGGGTTACAACCGAAGCAACCAATCGTGGCGCAGCCACGGAGAGGGGCCAAGTCGCTACACACCCCACCTCCAGCCCGCCTTCCCAACCTTCCTAAGCCAGCCCTCTGCCGCACCTGCGTGTCCCTTCGCGTCCCGGCTGGTGCAACTTCTCCACCTCTAGCGAGGAAGGGGCGTGGCCTCATCTCTCGCGAGACCGCCTCCTGTTGCTGTCGCCGCCGCTCCTGGCCGCTGACTGGCCGCGCCTGCGCAGCCGCCATGTTCGGTTGCTATGCTGCGGCCTAGGAGACGGGGTGTGCTAGCGGGAGGAGGAGGAGGAAACGGAGGAGGAGGAGGAGGAGGAAGAAGAGGAGAAGGAGGAGGAGGAGAAGGGGGGTGACTGAGCGCCTCTTGCACTCTCACACACAAACGCTGCCCAGGATTGCCAGCCTGCTCACGCGGCGCTCGCGCCTTTCCGCTCCTCGCGCCCCCTACATTGTTCTCCCAGGACTCCAGGGTCCTTAGGAATTGGGCCTGAGCTGGGACAGGGGTTGCTTTGGCTTTGGCCGGAGGGTCAGAGGTTTGGGGCCAGCCTCCCGCCCCAAACGCCCCTCCCCCACGGCACTTTGGGGGTGTGGATTATCTCATCCTGGCCGGGAGGTGGGAGCGGGCGCCGGCTGCCCGCCTCCCGCCGCCTCCCGGCGCGCTGGCCCGCGGCAGCCCCGCAGTATGAGGTGGTGCTGGCGGCTCGGGGCCGTGGCGCGGCCGCTGCGGCGGCTGCTGCTCGGGAGGCGCTGAGGGAACCCCCCAGAGTGGCGCGGCGGACGCGCTTCTTCTCAGCGTGCCCAGGCCTCCACGCTTATTCTGCAGCCGAGAGGACGCGGCTGTAATAAGAAGGTAAGAGGCTCTTGGGTCCCCGCCGGCCTCTCGGCCCTGCAAGATGTGTGCAGGTTTTACCTGCGGCATGTGCAGCTCGTGGGAGGTGAGCCAGGTGGAGCAAGCCAGAGGCACAAGATTGCTTGGAAGAGTGAAAGATGTCCCCTCCTCACCTTCCTAAGACCTCTGCTCTTCCAGCTTGCGGGGGATAAGGTTGAAATTTGTTACAAGTGAGGGTAGGGACAAGGGATGGAATAGGTGTGAAGATGGGACTCTTTCTAAGCACCTGAACTCTATATAGGTTTTAGAGCCTCCGGAGTTTTACACTGTTGGTAGACTCCACACGCACACACACTTGGCTTATGTGAGTGCCTTTTACATGCTGCATGAAAACGGATCGGTTACCATTGAAGTTTTAAGTCCCTTATGATTGTACCGGTATATACTTGTGTGTAGGAATCTAGTTGGATTAAAAAAAAAAGTTGAACTGTGTTATGATAAATGGATATAATGATTCATTTTCTAAGCTCTCAAATGTACAGTTTATAGTTGTACATGTATATGTATATATATATATATATACACACACTTTCATGTATGTTTTTCTGCGATACTTGTGATGGGAGACTTGGGTTTGCATCTTAGAGTGACATCAGTATGCACCAGAAAGATTTGCTTGTTCAGAGAGGACCTGTGATATCTACCATATACCAGCTACTTTTCGAATAAGAACTTTTAATATTAAGTTTTGTGACCAGATGTTGGGTTCAGTTGAAATAATGCAGCGCATTGGTCACATTTCAAACATGTCTATGGAGAAAAAAACCCCAAATTCAATGTGTCCTACGTGTAAAATACTATTTGAGTGTAAGGAAGACTGGAACAATAAAAACCAGGGCATTTTTCGGAACCTTAATATGTCACGGAGGAAATACTGTGTTTCAGTTTTCAAGGGGAAGAAGATGACCTTAAATAATTATTTAGAGCCCAAAGTGTACTTAATAGAAGAGAGCTGAATATATTAGTTAAATCTTGAATTTGATGAATATAAGTACAACTGAATTTTAGAGAAAAATAAAACTTTGAGAGCAAAAGTCTTTGTAGTGTACAGAACTACTTTACTAACTCAGAATAATGGATTTCAGTGATTCTGGACAGAGCATTTTTGGTCAGAATAAGTTTCTGCTCCAATTATCACAAAAGCTATTTTTGTGTCCGTGCATTTGTTATGGCATACATATCTCTGTACATTTTGTCTTGACAGATGTGCATGGCCTCATAGAATCTTGATTTGAGTATTTATAAGAGCAACATGGGCTTGTTCTGTTATACAGTGATTGACCGAATATATTTTAAATATGTGGCAAGAGAGGTTTTGTTTTTTGTTTTGTTTTTTGAGACAGTGTCTTCTTATGTGTGGCAAGAGTTTTTAAAACACAAGGAAACATTATCATAGTATTTAATATTGAATAGGTTAGAGTTTATTAAGTTAGAAAATCACAGATTTCTCAACAGTAGCAATAGATGAGGATGTGATGTTCTTATTGCCTGTTTTCTAATAGCTTCTGTTTAAGTAGGTGAATTGTCAGATTTGTGGCTTTTTTTTTAATGACCTGATTGAATATGCTTAAAATGTCCCTAGTAGCATTGTTACTTTAAATGTATGACACCTAATTTCTAATTTAGGCTAGGCGTAAAACAAGCATTGATTGGACACACTTTCTAAAAATACTTTCTGGGACTGATGTACTTAGAATGCAGCCTCAGGAAAATTCATTTGAACTATTCTGTGACCATTGTATACTCCATTATTATTGAAGGACTTTTTTTAAAAAAATACACAATTTCATAAGTTATATTTCATCAGTTCAGCCATAGATCATAAATTCTGTTTTTTTAAATGTACGAAGTGGGATAATTTATGTGGAGTAGTAATAAAGATTTCTCAGGTTTTTCTTGTTTTGGTTTGATTTTGAACTTATGTGGCCCCTATCAACTCTTATTAAACTGTGGTTTGTATATTTGTTCAAATATTGTAGTCTTGTCCGTTAAACATAGAGTTGTTAAGTGGTAGTTCAGTGTTACTAGTTTATATTTATTTATGACCTTTTCTAAACTCAGAAATGGAGGTCAGTGGTCATGTTTTTGAGTAATTTGTTTTTAAGGAATAAATTAAACCACTAGATAATTTTAAAGAAGACTGTTATTGAGAGTACTTTTTATTTTTTTCCTCCTGTGCAAGTTAATATGATCACGTTTAAACAACAAAAACTCTTAAAAATAGGCAAAGCGGGCTGGGGATTTAGCTCATATGGAATTGCACCTACCTTGGAAGTACAAGAGCTGGAGTTCAGTCCCTGGTACTGCAAAAAAAAGAAAAGAAAAGAAAAGATGGAATCCTAACTTGTCTGGTAAATGTTTTAAAGGCAAGTGGTTAGAAATGTGATGGTGCAGATCAAGTTGAATTCTGTTGTTTTTCTGGAGTATTACGTGTTTTGAAGTTATTTACATGGTATAGTTCAAATACATTAAATTTATCAGTTCACAAGCTGGGAATGGTGGCACCTGCCTGTAATTCCAGCACTTGGGAGACTGAGGCAGGAGGATTGAGCAGATTTGAAGCTAGCTGGGCTATATAATGACTTCAAGGCCAGTGTGACATAGCAAGGGCCTCTCAAAAAGCAAAATGAAACAGAACCAAATTTGCCACTTCACTAGAATAGTGAAGAATTGAAGATTGGTTCAGCATTCTGGAAATCTTGTTATTGTTTACCAAGAAAGCACTGTAGGAGGAAGGTGTTATTATTTCTTCTTTTAATATACAATTAGTACAGAGGGTGAAAAGAAATACAAAGTAGAAGTTCTGATGAATTTTCTTTAATAGTGTGGAAAAATATAGTTGTTGAGGAACAACATAGTTGTTTCATATATTTTGAGATTTCATGGACATTTCCTATCTGTGAGAAGTCAGTATAGTCCAGTATATCATGGGATGGGGGAAAGAAATAAAGAGATTTATTATACACTCATTATTAGAGGCATTTTCCCTCCCATTCATTCTTCATTTCATTACTTCAAGTAGAAACCCTGAAAGAGAGGTGCAGGTAGTTGAAGAAATCAGTAAGAACAAAATGAGAAATACATACTGTTGACTTTCTTAAGGAGATGATGTGGTTAATTTGGATGAGTTATTGTGTTTGTGTCTTATCACAGAGGAGGTTATACAGAGTAGTAGAAAGAAAAAAAGATCCAAAAGGAAAGAGTATTAGTATTTATTGTCTTGTTAGGTGCCATAAGTGTTTATAGAGGATTTTTCATGTTACCCTCAGTCATCAAGGGGTACATACTTTGTGGGACAGGTATTATTAATCGCTTGCCCTTCCCCACACACCTCAGAAATAGGAGCTAAGGAAAATTAACTTGTCCAGAGTTATACTCCTAATGAGTAAAAATATACCACATCTAACTCAAGTTTATTTTTCAGATAAGTGCTGTGCAATTAAACTTTCTGCGTCAATAGAAATAACTCTCCCCCTTCTAGCTTTGAATTGTAGAAATATTCTTTGTATTTACTACTAGATATATTAACCATTAACCATATGTGATATGAAATACTTGAAATATCACTAGTGTGTGTATGTAAGAAACTATTTAATAATGTTAAATTTATACCCTTTTGGAGCTGGTAGATAAAATACTGGGTGGTATGACTTAGGATCTTGTTTCCTGCAAAGTCTTGAGTTCTACCACTGTGTAGTGTTCTACAGGTCACGTATGGCATTAAACTATTTAGTTCTTGAGCTGCAATATAGCAAAGTTTGTAACTTTAAGGACTTTATTTCAGCATGCCACTTTCCAACTTAAAATGTGGAGCAGTTTTCTGGTGCTTATCAAGTTAATACTAAAGCCTTGGTATTATATATACGGGACCTTGAAGATTTTCCTCCAATTTAATTTCAGTATTCCTCTTTATCATTCTTGCCTTTTGTCTTTCTCAAAGAAAAAGAAAAAAGGAAAGCATTCTTGTTTTCTCCTCTATCCCTGTTTCCTCAGCATAAACATATCTCTCTTGAATAGGTGTGCCTTCTCTTCAAGCCTACTTCAAAATTCAGTATTTTCCCAGGAAATTCCTCTTAATCCAGTCAGACTAATCAGACACCAAGTCCTGGTAACAGGTAACCAGGAGTTAATGTATGCTCATTTAGACATAGGTTAGTTCATCTGTCTTACATGTTTTTCCTTACATTTTGTGGAGGTATTATATGACCCCGGAGCCTGTTGGCTTTTAATTGTTGTGGGAATAAAGACATGTAAAACACCCAGCATGGCCCTTTAAAAAAAAGATATGATCATTAGGTGAGAGCTCATTATCGTGTTCCTTAATATAATTTCAAGTGATTACTTAAACATTGAACTGATTTACTGATAACTTAGTTATTTACCTCTTGATAAACATCTTTATTTTATTTTGCCTATTTCCTTTGTCTAAAAATGTAAGGCTGAGATAATTGTCCAGTGTTATGCCAGAATCTCCCTCTTACAGAAGTACCTACAGTGGGTGGTCTTGTTTTGATTGTACTTGATTAAAGTATTTTTAAATTTTTTGACTTATTGAAGAATAATGGCAACATTCCTTTTCATCTAACTAAACATTTGAATGTCCATTATAGTGAGTGTAGGAAAGGTAAGTAGGTACAATTCTTGTCTGAGCTCAAATCCTAGAATGGTAGCACATGTTGACAAATAGTTCACAGTGACAGTGTAATAAGATCTGGGAGAAATGACAAATGGCATTTGAGTATGATCTTGGAGGATGAGTTGAAATTTATCTGAGTAGAGAGGACAGCATGTACAAGTATGAAAGGGTGCATAAAGTGTTTAGACTAATGCAAGTTGTCGTATTTTATATCTGTTTGTCTGTCTCTAGATGTATGTTGGTATAATGTGTGTGTGTGTGTGTGTGTGTGTGTGTGTGTGTGTGCGTGTGCATTGACTGTGGTAGGAGATAAGTTTCAATGAAGTTTCTTGTGTTGTGCAATGAGTGGGATCATATTAAGATCTGTGGGATGGCACTTCCAGTTGGGTATATCAGAGGCTTTAGTGCTAAAAATTATCTTCTTCTTTTCCTTTGATGCTGCCTGGGGAAAGATTAAGAAAGGCACAGATTTAGAGTTATCAACTGCTGCAAAGTTTACCCATTCACCCTTGGTATCTCCACTATGTATGAAAAAAATATAATGAACATTAAACTAAAGTAAGCATAAAGAAAGATCAAAATTGTCCTCTTGTTTCCCTCCCTGCCCTGCCCTGTACTCACAACTCACTCTTCTTTGTGTGTTTGAATGTGAATGAATATATGTATAAAATTCTTTTTGGTGTACCTGCCTGGGAAATTAGCATTAACATTAGAGAACAATTACAAATTGAATAAGAGAATAAGACTATAGATTGTGAAAAGTAAACTCCTGACTTCTGGGTTATGATACAACGATCTGAGGAGGTGCAAGAATGAGGTTAGAAATGGAGTAGAAGATCAAGTAAAGGTGCTGTGTGAGTGACCCAGGTAAGGAGTGATAGAGAGCTAGAAATAGGGAAATAAGTATATGAGATAAGAACTGAAAACTGGTTGGGTAGTTTT
>PVIR01024753.1:0-25439 GCA_004026965.1 Petromus typicus | reverse complement strand
CAAACATTTTCATGAAGTCACATTGGCTAGTTCTCTAATGCTGCTTTTGATGACATGCGTACAAATGTTTTCCTCATCGGAGTATATAAAACCACTCATTTTCCTTCTAAGTGTTTTATAGTTTTATCTTTCAGTTACATTTAATTGTTCTGGGATTACTGTGATTTAAGATTGATTGGTCATTTTAAGTGCTATGTTTTTTTTTTTAAATTGAATTATTGCAAATGGATAATTCTGAAACTTTTAAAGTGAATATCTTGTTGCTGTGGATTTATGGAAAAAATTAAATGGTGGAATGTGTTCCTCCTCATCCAGTTTTCCAAGTATTTTTTTCAGTAATTATACTTTTTCCTTAAGTTTGATGAGGAGTGTCTCTGTGCCGGAATGTTATATTAGGGGGATGTACCCTGGAAACTGGCAGAAGGAAATACACCAGCATTACTGAGCAGGAGGATGTGGGAGAAGGACAAGATCACCACGTCCTTAACCCGGAGAGAGGATGGGATTGCTACAACGTATCACATTCAAAATTAGCAGTATGAGGCCAGGGGCAGGGGTGTCACTCATCCCCACACCTGGGCCCTGAAGACAGGGAGGAGGAGACGGAGACAGCTCCGGCCTGGCGAGAGTGGGCAGCGCAGCCTCGGGGGTACACTTCTGCGCTAGTGACACTCAGAGGACATCCTGGAAACCGGAAGCCACGGGAACCTACATAAAAAAGCAGAGCAGACATCACAGAGACACGCTGGGACGCACTTGCCCATGACTCCCAGCACAGGTACAGTGCCTGGCACAGTGTGTGGCCTAAACAGGCGTTCCATTTTTCCCCTTCTCCACGGACCCCTGCTTGTACTGCCTCAAGCCGTGTCACAGGGTTGGGGTTGAGGTTATGAACTGGCTTCCACAGCTGTGGTTTCAGCCCTACAGAAGAGGCACCGCACCTGCCCTCGTCAACAGGGGCCAGTGTGCACAGACACAAGCGGGGACTGCGAGGAGAGCCCTGCAGCTCGCGACGTGCCAGGCAATGCAGACGGCTCTGGAGACGCAGAGGTGCGACTGATGGCGCAGATCAGGCTTGCTAATTCCAAAGCCCAGGGCGGGAACCCTCAACAGATTATTACTGGAGCATAAGAATGGTGCCACTGGAAAGGTTTGGAGAGGATCCTCTATGCTTCACACATTTAACCATCATTCAGATGTCATTTCTTTCTTTTTAAAACTGTACGATTGCTATCAGTGGGAAATACTTTGTTTAAGAAGAAAATTCAATAACATGTTGAATGTACCCTCGTCAGTCACTTCCTGAATTACTCCTTATCCTACTTGCCACTTAAGGGAGGGTCATGTTAATTTGTCCTGAGAATCACTTATTCAAATTTACACTTAATGTGAATTATAAATTACAGTAATTGCAGAAGTAATTACTGCTCTGCAAACTCCCTGAAGACAGGAGTCCTGCTGCTCTCACATCTAGATGTTACTGAAAGCATTCAGCACAGCTTTCCACAGTGTTGAATTAATTTAATCTGAGATCCCCGATCCTAGGATACAAACTTAAGCAGCAGCAGATACTCTAGTAGCGCCTTCCTGGAGGCTTTTCACCTTCATCTGCCCAGTGACGTCAGCACGCAGAGCTGCACAGTGCGCTCTGGAGGGCGCCACCCTCCAGGCCCTGCTCCTGAGAGTCACTGAGCAGCCACAGGGCAGCTGTCAGGAAGGGGTCTCTGCCACGGCAGCCGGGCGCTGTTCCCACCGGGCTCTGGAGACCTGGTTACGGTGATGGTGGGTGACTGCTCCGTGAGGTGCTGGCTGCATCATACTGACAATTCTGGGTGATGCTGTGACACTGAAGAATTATTAAGTAGTTTGTGAGCATCGATAACCTCCTGTTCACACAGTAAAAGACTAGGTAACACAGAAACTTAGTAGTTGTAGATGTTTTTTAGGCTTTCATGGGAACTTTTTTCTTCCTCCCCAAATCTTTTGAATCTTAAAGAAAGCTTATAGCTTATCTATTTTTCTAATATCTTGTCTCCACTTAATTTATTAATTGAATAAAATGTATACTAACTACCCATTGCAAGTAATATCAGTATGATAGCATGGCCTTCTAGAAGTTAAGAAATTTTGGGAACGTGAAATATTACAGTGGCCAAACACAAGATTCTCTAGAGCTATGTGCTTATGGACTGCATGTCATCCAGGGAGGTGAGATTCTTTAAGGAAATATCATAGGTAATTAATAACCTCATGCCAATGTGAGTTAGCAAGTAGTAGACATGAAACTGAAAAATAGAGACTGAATTTCTAAAAGCAAAAGAGCCAAGTATACTCTAATTGGAGAAGGGGCCTGTGAGATTTCAGGCTTTGCAGACCTTATCTCTTTATGGAGAGTTGTGCCACCTTGTGGTTACTGCCTGTCAATGCACATGTTATGGCAGGTTTTCTAGACTCCTACTTCTTTTAGAGCTAGAAGGGCCCTGCTCTAGAAAAAAACTATTCTGTTCCCTCCCAGCTTTGTTGGGGATCACTGATTGTAGCCCGTCCTTTTGGTCTCACGTTTGGAAAAACATCTTCCAGACAAAAATGAACTTATCTGCTCAATCTGGATAGTCTTGGTTATATCATAAAGATGACATAATTCCTTTTAAAAGCAAAGAAATTTGCTGTCTTTCTTGGTCTGACTTCACCACGTACCACCACAAGGTCTGCTTGGTAAAGTCATCTTTCCTCTACAGGACTATACTTTCATCTGAACATGAAAACAGTAAAACAGATATAACAACACCTGGCTCATGAAGTCACTATGAAGAAAAATAACGAGTGCCTGGTGAGCAGGCACTCAGTACACATTGATTTATTTTTTAGCCTTTTCATGAGCTTGGGTGTATTATGTTTACCGGTCCCCTTCATGTTGTCCAGGGCCCTCTCGGAATCCAGGAGCTCCAACTCTGAGCCTGACCTCACTGCTCCTATGTTACAGATGGAGAAACTGAGACTGGGGGGGGGGGGCCCTCCTCGGTGTGCCTCGTTTCTGTCTCGCGCTCTCACGGGTCGGCTTTGGGAAGAGACTGGAGCACGGGGCATGATCTCATCAGTGGGTTAATCCACTGATTAGTTTATAGGTAAATGAGATACGAAGGTGAAGTCTGTTGGGAGCAGGTGGGTCACTGGGGTCGCGGCCCAGAAAGGGGTAGCCCCCGCCTCCTCCATCTCTCTGTGCTTCCCGAGGGCCACGCACGGAGCCCTTTCCTGCCCTGCTCCCTGCCTTGGAGCCTGCTGACTGTGGGCCCAATAAACCCCTTCTCCTCACAGTCGTGGGTGTCGGGTATTGAGCCTCAGTCAAGACAGAGCCGCTCAGACAGACCCCTCTTCTGCCTTTCATCTTAAATTACACGTCCACTTAGTTGCAGCCCTCATGAAGAAGCAGTTAGTGAAAACCAGTCCGGGGGAAGAAGGCACTGTACGGAGAAGAGTGATGAAGCGGGGAAGCCGCGCTGCGGCCGGAAGGGCAAGCGAGGCCGCGTCTCCCTGGCCTCTGGGCGGTTCTCACTCCCCTGGCTCCTTCCGCTCTCTTGCTACCTATTTGAGGAGCCTGGGTAACTAATCAGGAGTGCTGATTGCTAGAGGGAACTTGGAAACATCTGAACAAATTCAATCATAGGTCTAAGACTGTAAAACGTTACTGGGTGAAGTGAGAGCAAGATACTAATCCGTTTCCGGGGAAGATCAGAGCCAGAAACAAGGGGCTGAAGTAACAAAGGACGTGGAGGAAAATTCTTAACCAAGGGTTATGTGACACCGCGTGGTTACTGGCCACTGCATCCTGGAAAGTTTATCTAGGCCGCAGTTTTCTTAGGATTGTCATCCGAGGATTTCTGAAGTAGCATGCAAGAAAAAAAAGAGCATGCATATCAAATATGATATATTTGAAATGCTGAGCTTCCCTATTTAGTTTCCTTCTGGAAGTCCTGTGGAATAAGTTTACAGAGTTCGAAACCACTGGAGCCAAAGCATCTTGAATTGCATCTTGAATTATAGACTGAACAGCAATGATTTTAAAATGCAATAATACCATTTAATATTTGTCCATCTGAGATCTATCTCCTATGCTCCAGAAACCTACATTCAACACTCTCTTAGACATCTCTACTTTTTATCTATCCCACAGGTACCTCAAATTGTTTCGTTTAGCAAAGTTTTACCCTTCTAAAATTCAACTCACTTTCTCCATGAAAATGCCATCTTCCCAGGCTGGGTAAATGTCACTGTCATGGATTAAAGACCCACGTCAGAAACAAAAGGAGTCATCGTCAGTCCTTTCCTTTACCTCCCTGCCATGGCCATCCATCCTGCAGATCCCGCCTCCTCAGAACCACTTGGCTGCCGCCGAGTTCCTCGCCACTTCTGTTTAATCACATTTAGACCTGTCTGGCTCACTGCACCAGCCCATGAGGTCTCTCTGCCTCGCCCTGATGGCATCCAGTCTGTCTGCCATTCAGCTGCCCTAAGCAAGCTGTCCAAAAATAAATATGATCCCGCCACGTCTTCAAATGTTTTATTCTTTCCCACGCCCATCAGGAGTGGAGACTCCACAGGGCAGTCAATACACAGTGTTTCCTGATTTTGCTTGTGGTCAAAATGGATCAAAAAGTTAAGTCTAAGATGTGAAACTAGCAAGGAAAACATAGGGGACTGTTCAGGATATGGGTAAGGGCAAAGGCTTCAGATGACACCAAAAGCATAGGCAACAGATGCAAAAGTTCGCATGTGAGATTACAGCAAATTAAAAAGTATCTGCATAGCCAAGGAAACAACACAGTGAAGAGACAACATGTAATCAAGAAAATAATGGGAAACTTAATGAAAAGATTAGTATCCAAAGTATACATATAGAAATCAATGCAATAGAAAAAGTTCAATTTAGAAGTGGGAAAATGGGAGTTCCAACCAAGATGTGAAATGGTGAGCGGCAGAGGAGCAGCCTGTCGGAGATTTGATGTCCAGATGCTGGAATACTGCAATGAAGGAGGAGGAAAGCTGGGATCTGGAAGGATCTGAAGCAAGATATGAAGCACAGGGGGAGGGCAAAGAGAGGCACCTAAAGAGGTTAGCGAGTGGGACCTTCTCTCCAAGCCTTGACTCACCCTGTGGGACAGGCGCTCAGACCTGCAGACACACGGTGAGTGGGGGTGACCTCAGAGACCTCCGTGGGGAAACACACCAGCAGAATGGAGCAGTGGACTCAGCGGCTGCTGAGTTATTCAGGGTCAGACTTCCTCCAAAAGGGGGAGGGCACCCAACTGGAATAGGGTCCCGCTGAGCTCAGAACTTTCTCCATCTAGCAGCTCCCAGTGTCAGGATGAGGCTGCCAAATTCAAGTTAGCAGGGGGCCAATGAGCTGAGCTCAAGCTGGCAGGAGACACAGAGTACTATAGACTGAACAAACAGGGCTCCAGCTTCACAGCCAGAAGGCCTCGACTTCAGTCCAACTAAAGGTGCAGGCTTGCTGGGATTATCTGCGACCCTGCCATAGACCAACAACTGGCCTGCTGGGATTCATCAGCATGGGCCTGGACTCTGATCACTTTGTGTACCAGTGACAACAGAGACATGTCTTGCAGGAGATATTTTTCTTACTTTTGTTTTGTTTTTTCTTTACTGTTTGTTGTTTATATACGAGTGTAAAATAGTTTCTAGGATTATCTTGTTGCTGTTCCATTCCATTGCCTTTATTCCCTGCTCTCTTTCAGTCTGTCTTCTTCAATAAATTCTTCTCAATAAATTAAAGACCTAGGCTCTTGTAACAGACTCAAACTCCAAAAGCCAGCTGTCTACCAGGAGGACATCTCTAAGCAGCAGTCATTTCCTGAGAGTTCTGAATACTGGCAATAAACCTACTCATCATAAGCAATTTACAAGCATCAGTCCAGGAAGATACTTAGATAAGATGCAGCCCCAGACTTCCTGCTCACCAAAGGCAAACTTAGGGGACAGTGGGGGGAACGAGTGGAAAGCCACCCATCTGGACTCTCTGAAGTGCCAACAGAGCAGGTAATAACGCGGATGAATGAGGCTCTAGGAAAAAACCAAATCAGGAATAATTTCTCAGATTGCAGTAATGGTGATCACAGTGAAAGACATGCTTAGTGACTCTAGGAACACACAGACATTTAAAAAACGGAAGAGCTTAGAAAAATGGTGGAAGCCATGTAGCCCAACATAAGAAATGAATGAAATCCAGGAGACAGATTGGAATAGATACCCAGGAGACTAAAAACTCCACTGTAGGTAGACACAGGAGGATAAGTCAGTGTGAGGACAGAATATCAGATACCGAACACAGGGTTGCTGTTGATGATCATGAATACACAGGTTTCTTTTTTTGAGACAGGGTCTCGCTTTTTGTAGTTCAGTCTGGCCCTGAGCTCAGCCTTGAACTCACAGCCATCCTCCTGCCTCTGCCTCAAGTGCTGGGATTACAGGCGTGAGCCACCATGCCCAGCACTATGGTATGTGGCTCTGATTATTGGTGGATGTGAGTCTCCACACCCAGCATTGTTGGGTGTGGTTATCAGGGATCAAACCTGGACCCTGCACATGTGAGGCAGGCGCTGGAACCACTCCCGGCCCCACAGGTTTCTTGAAAATAGCAAATGATCACAAAAATTAATCCAGCAACTGCTAGATGATGCAAAGACAAATAACATAAGATTGATCAAAGTCAATGAAAAAGTCGGAGATAGGGTTAAGGTAAGGGTTAGCATTAGGATTAGGGCCCAATTTTCATATCTTCACTCCTGCACAAGTTTGTCTGGTTATTGGGTGCCTATTTTATCTTTCCTGGTTACTTTTGCTGTTTTTAAAACATTGGTCTTTGGTTTTCCATAACTTATAAGCGGAGAAGGAATATCCAGATACAGTGGGCTGCCCCCAAATGGGGTATGATGTGTTCTTACTCCACTGGGGTCCACTGGGGTCTGATCTACACCCACACAGGTATCATGGAAAAGCCCCCAGTTGGGAGAAAGGCATTCACTGCTTCAGATCAACAGGATGTACTCAGAGGGGCGAGAAGAGCAGCAAAATCAAAGGTTTTAATCAGTCTTGCAAGACTGGGTGTCTGCTAAGCTAGCAGACACACGCTAAGCAGTCACAGTGAGCAAATTATCCCTTAACACATGGGCCTCTCCTTCCATTTCCTCATGGCTAAGAGTACCATGGGAGGTTTAGTCTTCCACAGATGCCATTTGTTTCATTACTTCTTTATAAAAGAAAAATTAGTTGCAAAATATGCATATAAGGGAGGCCCTGTAACTCTACAGTTGCAAATAGAGGCATATAAGATTATATCTACATATCTTAATATATTTTTAAAACAATGTAATGACTTATATATCTATGTATAAATATACTTGCACAGTCACATAGTTAGAAGCTATGCAAAATATACTATATTCTTTACAAATGCAGAAACTTGCCACATGTGCACTGGCGCTGAAATGACCAACACAAACCAGGACAGCTACTGGCTCTGGAAGGTAAAAAAGAGACAAAGGAAAAAAAAAAAAAACTACCTAAGGGATTATGTTCAGAGGACTTCAGCCATATCTATAATGCTTTACTCCTGGACAAAATATTTGCAAAGTTAACAGCCAATTTAGAGAATTCAAGCAGGAGGAACAGGTATGTGGAATAACATGTGGCCACATGGCAGTACTACAAATGACCCAGGCAGTGAAAGGGCACCTGAGAAGCTATTCCTAGCTGAAGGAAATGACTCGGGTAAAAAAGCTGATTTATTCCTCCTTTCCACGAGACATCACAACACTCACTGCCACAAAACGAAGATTGCCTCAGAAGTCATGCTAGCAAGCAAACAGGAAAGATACTGAAACTAATTGTGTGTGTGGGGGGGGTGTGAGGATCAAACCCAGGGCCTTGGCACTGAGCTACTTCCCCAGCCCTCTTCTATTTCCTACTGTGAGACAGTATCTCACTACATAACCCAGGCTGGCCCCTATTTCTAATCCTGCTGCCTTAACCTCTGCTCTAAGACCCTAGGGTCTGAGCTGAGAGGACCCTGCCATATCACTTAGTATCTCAGGGAAGAAGCTAGTGCTCTTGCAACCAACAAATGTGAAGAGGCAACTCAGAAAAGATGCAGTGGCTTGATTTGTTATAAGGCGACAGTATCTTAGTAGATTAATATACTGAACCTCACGAAGACTTAGAAATACAAATGCATTTGTTTTCCTATTTCTGAGTTACAAATGGGGAAATTTATCAGAAGCAAGCATTTACCATCATATTAGCTTTGCGAGTCTAACCTAAAATATAAAGTAAAACCACTAATTTGTCATAGTAACCTTATGATTCTGGAATCATTGGTTGAGAATTGTGATTTTAGTTGAAACCTTAAGTACAAGTAAATTTATGACTCATAATTTATACTTTAATCGATAAATAATATCTAAGTATTCAGGAAATTCTAGATATAGCAATTAAAGGAAAGGGTAAATGTTTGACACTAGACTTATAAAATAGGAAAAGACATTGTAGTTCCTTGAAACTGACAGCTAACATTGGCCAAATGTATAAGTAGCATTTAAAAATCCTCTCTATCCTGAAAATATACTCTCAAAAAATAAATAAAACCCCCCACATCCGTCCTGAAGGATTTTCTTTAAAATCAAACAACAGAAAAAAACGGCCACCATACTTTTCATTTAATATTCTCTCAATAGATAAGAATAGACAAAACAATCATTGCCAGCAAAGACAAAGGTTGCAGAACATGATCAAAAACATAGATTATCAGAGTGTTTACAATAGGGCCACAAACAATAGTGTCCAGTGATAATCAGACAGGCAAATTCTCAACTCCACCCGAAATGCCAACCAGATACCCAGCACCCTCCATTTCATTGGCACTGTGTGTAGTTCTGATGCTTTGCGACTTGCAGTCCAGAGTCACAAGAGAACCACTGGTCAGCCTGTGCCTTCTGCTCACTTCCATGAAGATGTGCAAAGCTAAAAGCCAAGACCAGCATGAACTCGATCAAATGGAAGAACAACAAAGGCTGCCCATAGGTACTGTAATCTCAGGTATCCTGAGAAAAGGGGGCTGGAAAGAAATCAAGCTCCTTAATAACAATAATGGGAGGTCTGCACAGCTCTACTTAAAGGGTAAAGCATTTGTGTCCAAGCCCAGGAGCAGGAGAAGATAATGTAAATCCTTTAAAGTCAATAATGACATCAGACAGGACTCATCAGACAAGACAACAAAGAAAAGACACAATGGTATCAAGAAATATACGTCATTTAGGAATAACCTCCAAGAAGAAAATTCAAAATCTATTTACAAGACCAGAGACAGTTGGATAAAAGCTATGGCAAGACTTCCTCCTGGACAGAAAAAACACAATGGTAAATTTAATTCTCCTCAACTGCTGCAGAGATTCTGATAAGTGAAATGTATCAGAACAGGAATGGCCTCAACATTTATCAGAAAACAAAGTAGAAAAAATGTACAAAAGGTTGTGAAAAACCGAACAGGGTAAGAAGCCTGTTCCTTGACAATGAAAACACTCCTCAGACCTAAGCGACTAGAGACCACTGAGAGCCAAGCCAAAGCCCAGACACAGAGCCCCACCCAGACAGAAGCACATCGGGAGGTGTGCAAAGGCAGCTCTTATCAGTGACAGGGGTTATAAAATCTCCACTCATCTAACTTACAGGCATTTGTCCCAAGAAAATTCATCACAACATGGCAAAGATGTGTTTTTTCTGGTTTTGCCTAGAAATGCAAAACTGGGAAGACCTAAATACTTGACAGCAGGGAAGAGACCAACGTATACTGAACAGAAGGTCTCTTCCAGGTGGATGTGGTCTATGGGGCTGCTCTGTTCTGTGACCAGAGACCCTCTGCTGCTCTGTGGTGGTCTGCACAGCTGCATCTACTGGTCAGGTCTTGTCTGCAATGGGTATATACATTACCTGCTAATTTTATACTTCTATGTATAACCAAACCAAGCTAGGATTTCCCCCTCTCCACTTTGTAAATGAATACCTTGTGTTAACAACGTTATACTGGTCTAGTAAGTTTCAAAATTTTCCCTCTTTATTAATCTTTGGAAGATTTTTTGTAAAATACATGTTACTTTTTTTCTTATATACATTACTGTTTTTAATTTTTTTTTCCAGTATCGGGAATTAAACTCAGGACCTTGCACTTGCCAGGTTAGGTGCAGTGCAAATGAGCTACATCCCTGCCCTCTTTCTTACACATGTGTACGAATTTTATGGTGATAGTATTATTGCCTGAATATTACCTCTTATTAATTCCATATCAGTAACATGAAATGAGGGAGTTTTATTGAGAACAGAGTACACTCAAGATTATTTTACAGCACTTAGATACAAGTACACCAACAGGAACAGGTAGTAACAGGAAGAACAAAACAAGAGGAAAATTCCCCCTCTCTCAAGTCAAGGCTTCTCATTTCAAGAAAAAATAATTAGAGGGCAAGGGACTTAGCTCAGTGGTTCCAGCGCCATCCTTGCAAGTGCAAGGCGAACCCAGTTCGGTAACCACATCCACCAATGTCGGGTGTGGAAACTCACAACCACCAGCAATCAGAACCACATACCACAGTGCCGGGCATGGTGGCTCGTGCCTGTAATCCCACCAGTTGGTAGGCAGAGGCAGAAGGATTGCTGTGAGTTCAAGGCTGAGCTCAGGGCCAGCCTGAAATACAAAAGCAAGATCCTATCTCAAAAAAAAAAAAAAAAAAAAGAAAAAGAAAAAGAAAAAGAAAAGGAAAAAAAATTAGAAACATGTTAGAAGATTTAAAATTTCCCATGTCACAAATCATCACAAATTAGAAATTCACATTTTAAAAGCTCACACCTACTAAAAATACTGTTTTTCTGCCTGAACCTTCCCAGGTGACATTCCTTGTATAATTTCCAGCATTAAGTTTGATGCATATCCCTTCAGTGATCAAGTTGTATTATTTTTTTTTTGGGGGGGGTTTAGGGTTTTTTTTGAAACAGGGTCTCGCTTTGTGGTTCAGGCTGGCCCTGAGCTCAGCCTCAAACTCACAGCAATCCTCCTGCCTCTGCCTCCAGAGTGCTGGGATTACAGGTGTGAGCCACCACGCCCGGCACGGTGGTATGTGGTACTGGTTGCTGCTGGGCGTGAGTCTCCATGTCCAGTATGGTATGTGGTTACCGGGGGATTGAACCTGGGTCCTTGCGCTTGCAAGACCGGCGCCAGAACCACTGAGCTAAATCCCCGGCCCCTCAAGTTGTATTATTATATGTACACCTCATTAGACTTTAAGAAACGGAGATTATCTGAGTAGGTCTGACCTAGTCACCCAAGCCCATTAAAATTTGACAAAGAAGTTTGTCCAGCTAGTTGCAGTAGAAAGTCAAAAATAGCTGAAGCATGAAGGTGGCTGGCAGCAAGGACATTCTCTGCAGCTGAGCTAGAAGTGAGGACATAACAAGGACCTGAAACTGAGTAGGATTTGTGGTGAACAGCCAGGAAGACAACAGGGACTTCAGTTCCATCATCTCAAAGAAATAAACTCTACCAACATCCTGTGAGCTAGAAGAGACTCCAGACCACCAAGGGAATGACAACCTTGGCCACCAAACTGATTTCAGTCCAATACAATCCCAAGTAGTGAATCTAGCTACTTGTACTATATATAAGAAAAAAAGTAACATGAACTCACAACCTAGAAAAACTGTGAGAAAATGTCTATGTGTGGTGCAAGCTGCTAAATTAAGCTGGTGGTTAATTTAGCAGTAATAGAAAAGTACATACTCAAATGAGAAAATCAATGCTATAACCCCTAAGATTCTGGTTATTCAGGTTAGTCTGGATTAGGGTTCAGGCACAAGTATTTTCTAGCACTTCTTATCCAAAGTGACATAATGTTCAACCAGTAATGAGGATCACTGCCTGTGTTGATCCACTTCCTGTCATTGTGCGAAAATAACCTGAGGAAATCAAGGAAGACGTGGGAAGACTCATTTGGGTTCATGGTTTCAGAAGTTATAGTCCATGGCCACTTGGCCTACTTGCTGTGGTATAGTACAGTATGGCAGCAGAAGTGCATGGCAGAGGAAGGCTATTCCCTAATGGCAGCCAGGACACAGAGAAGGAAGAAAGACAGGGTCAGGTCACAATATCCCCTCCAAAGGTATGTCCATCAACCCAAATTCCTTCCAATGGCTTCCACCTTCCCAAGATTCAACCATCTCTCAACAGCATCAAACACTTGGGATTCAAAACTTCAATTCATGGCCTTTGGGGGAACATTTAAGATCCAAAATATATCTCTGCCTTTCCTGCTTTACTGAATTGGAATCATCTGGAGTAGTTTCCTTTCTTCTAGTTCATCCATCCAACAGTTGTTGACTGTTCACTGGGTGCCAACTATGGACATCAGAGATTTATTTAATATAGAACAATCAGACAAGATTGCTTCCCACATGAAGCTCACAGTCCAGTGAAGGAAATTCATTTCTAAAAAACCCACCCATTTTTTGAAAATGGGAAACAGGCGGAGTTTTTTGCAAATGAGAAGAGGACTAAGAGATGGAGGAGAGAGGGACCGGAGGGGAAAGGGTTGAGAAAAGAATTAAGATGTGCCATGTACATGTACCAACTATTTTTTTTAAATTGAAATCTTTATTGGTACATTACATATACACATCATGATGACACTCAACAATGAGAATTGGTACCAGTATATGACAAAACTTAATTCTCATTTTTTCACATAGCCCTACCCACCCTACCACCCCCACCCTCTATATACATAAACTTTGTTTCCTTTCTTTCTTGTTATAATCTCAAATAAAGATGTAAATGAGTTCTAGAATTGTATGTTATATATTGTGAAATAAAAAATACTCAAAGCGAAATAGGGTGAAAGGGGAAAAATAATGTACCAATTTTTTGAGGAAGGTAATCATTACATACTGCAAACATGCCACTAGAGGGCTGGGGAGTTAGCTCAGTGGTTCTGGTGCCTGTCTTCCAAGTGCAAGGACCCGGGTTCGATCCCCGGTAACCACATACCATATTGGGCATAGAGACTCACGCCAAGCAGCAACCAGTACCACATACCACAGTGACGGGCGTGGTGGCTCACGCCTGTAATCCCAGCACTCGGGAGGCAGAGGCAGGAGGATTGCTGTGATGTGAGTTTGAGGCTGAGCTCAGGGCCAGCCTGAACCACAAAGCGAGACCCTGTCTCAAAAAACCTAAAAAACAAAACAAAACAAAAAAAACATGCCACTAGAAAATAAAACCTTGAAAAAATATAGCCAAAAGAATTGAAAGCAAAGACTCAAACATTTCCAAATCCATGCTCATAACAGTGCTACTCACAGTAGCCAAAAGGTAAAGGCAATCCAAATGTCCACTGACAGACTAACAGATAAACAAATATGGTGCATACATACTATAGATTATTATACAGGATTAAAATAAGGAATTGTAGTCACATGCTAAAATGTGAATGAGTGTTGAAGACATTATCCCAAATGAAATCATCAAGTCACACAAGGACAGTAGTAGGATTCCACTTATATGAGGTCCCTAGAGCAGTCAAATTCAGAGGGAAAGAAAGTAAAGGGTGACTCCTGGGGACCAGCACAGGCTAAGAAGAGAATTGGACATGAGGTACAGAGGTTCGGTTTTCAGATGAATGAGCTCTCACAAGTGGTTACAAAACACTAGGAATGTACTTAATCTCACTGAATGGTATACTTTAAAATGGTTAATGGTAAAATTTATGTCATATATATATATGTATATACGTATGACCACAGTTTTAAAAAGAATACAGAAAACATGGGATCATTTTCATTTCTGTTATATACATATGTGCCAAATGTATTAATGCATGAAATTTTAAACTATCTCATTAACTTATGTTATTAACTTTGTCAACATTCCATTGACAAAAATTGCCTTTCAAGTTCAGTAAACAAAATAAAATAATATAAAATGAACAAAACAAATGTATCTTAATGGGAGAGTAGTAAAATATGTTGCCTAAGATTTATGATACATGAATTCTTGATAAATTTAGCCTAAATTCTACCTGTTATACACTATTTGTCCTTAAATTTGTTCCAGAGGATGAATTGAGAGGTATACAACAATATTACATATTAAATCAAAAATTCAAATTTAGTAATAAAAATATGCATATATAATTGTGTGAAAGGGGAAAATAAGAGCAGGAATGGGAAATGTTATTGAAACTACATATGAGATCATTTTCTAATGTATGTACATATACATGTATAAATATTTATATTGGCTGGTTATTGAGACTGGGTCTCGCTTTGTAGCTCAGGCTGGTCTTGCCCTCAGTATATAGCTCAGGCTGCTCTCAAATTTACAGTGATCCTCCAGCTGTTGAGAACTGGTATTACAGGTATGCACCATCTGTCTGGCCCTGAGATAATTCATTTAAATAGTTTGAAAAGTTCATAAGAATGAAAGTTAACCAGAAGGGTTTAACTACAATTTTATAGTATGAAGTACACAGCTGGAACAACCACCACACCCTCACCCAAATGCATGCTACTTGTACAGGGGAACACACTGAAGTCAGGCATGGTGCTGCATACCTGTAATCCCAACAGCTGGGAGGATGAGGCAGGAAGATCACAAGTTCAGGGCAAGGCTGCACAGCTCAACCTGGCAAAAAACAAGTTAGAAAGAGGTAAGGATGTAGATCAACACAAAGGCTCTGGGTTCAATCTTCAATATAATTCAATGACAAAACAAAAAGAATCATGAATTTCAGGTTTTTCAGAATAAACTTGACAGAAACTATTCCTTGGAACTAACTATAGGGTAAGGTCTCTGTCAGCCTGCAGGTCCCAACTTTGGGTTATGTCCTTGGCTTTACCCAGTTTTAGCAAGAATACTATACTTTGTCAAGTTAGAAAATTTCCCCCCACCGCTGATATAAAATCAAATTCCTCAACTGCGATCCTCAAAGTCTTACACCAGCCTGGCCTATCCCTGTAAGAAGTGTGTCAACAGTGGTCTTTGGGTCCTAGCCTGACCCTAATGTTTTCTCAGTAGCTTTCTATCTACTAGAAATTCCCCTATTCACTATACAATTCCCCTGCCCCTATCCTGTACCCTAGATCCTATCTACCAAGTGCCGCTTATCTTTAGGATTAATCTTTTTTGCTTTTTCCTCTTTTACATTGAGATACAAGTTGTCTAAATTGAATATCTGAAGGGTACAACATGCTTTGCTGTACGTGGACACTACAAAAGGGGTACTACTATAAATCTATTCTGTTTTTTCGTGTGAATGTAGCGAAAAATTTCAAGTCTACTCTCTTACCAAAACTGTAGTAAGCTATACAGTGTTGTGAGTGGTAATCACTGCATTACACAGTCGGTCTCTGAACTTTATTCATTTTATACCACAGAAACTGCCTATTTTCCCCAGCACCTCTGCAATTCCCCTGTCCCTAGACTGTAATAAACGCATTCACTTCCCTGGACTTGAAGAATGGACTCAGAGGGAGAAGCAGAGCAAAGTGATGGTTTAACTCAGTCTTCAAGGCTGGGTGCATGGTAGACAGGCACATTCGGGCAGTAAGTGAGCAGTTTAACCCCTAGTGCCCAGGTCCCCTCCTCCTTGACCTCACTGGCTGAGTATGGGGAGGGGCACTCTTCCCAGATGTTGCCTATGAGTTCCCCAGTCCCTCATTTGAGTTCAGATTTCTTCATGACACTACTCTTTACTTTGAGACTTTCCAAGAAGCAGATGTTTCTGTTTAAAGATCCATGTGAAGGGAAAGTTACACAGTTACAATGTTTCTAGTTAGCTTCAGCTAAAAGAATATGCTTTTCTTCTTTTCCCTACTCCCATCTACATTCTATTTTTTTTTTTTTCTTTATTGAGGCAGGGTCTTGCTTTGTAGTTTAGGCTGGCCTTGAGCTCTTCTTTGAATTCACAGCAATCCTCCTGCCTCTGCTTCCCAAGTGCTGGGATTACTAACATGAGCCACCACACCTGGCACTGCGGTATGTCGTGCTGATTGCTAATGGGCATGAATCTCTATGCCCAGTATATGCTGTATGTGGTTACCAGGGATTGAACCCAGGCCCTTGCACTCGCAAGGCAGGCACCTGAACCACTGAGCTAAATCCCCAGCCCCCATCTACATTCTACAAAGGCTTTCCTACTTTCTATTTTTCATCTCTCTCACTGTCCCACCTTCCCAAAGATTCTCCAAAGGCATGAACTTTGTTAGAGTATCAGACAATTCTAATTAATTTTTCCACCCACTGTGAAAATGGACCACTTCAAGTTTTTCTTTTTCTTTTTTTCAAGGCTCTGGCACCAGTCAGCCTACCTTCTGCTTCTGCGAGTTTGACTTTTTTAGATTCCACATAGAAATAAATCATTTACTACTTATGGTCTCATTATGGCTTCTTTGACCCAACAGCTTTCACGTTCATCCATGTCCTTCACATGAAAGGAGTTTCTCCTTTTTAAAGACTAGACGATAGTCCATTATGCCGCATTTCCCTTATCTATCACCTGTGGATGGACAGTTGAGTGTCTCTTGCCTGCTGAAAATACGCTGCAGTGAACATGAAGGTGATGGTACCTCTGTCATGCCGATTTCATTTTCTTTGGACATGCACTGAGGTTGGTTCTATTCTCTGTTTTTCAGGAGCCTCCATACTGGGTTTCACACTGCACTAATTTACATTCGCACCACAATGTCCAAAGGTTCCTTTCTCTCCCCACCCTGCCAACCATTATCCAACTTTCTAACAAGAGCCATCTTAACACAGAGTTCACTATGAACACAGTGAGCTGAGAGCTCACTCTGGTTCAGACTTAATTTCTCTGATGACTAGTGATGTCAAGCACCCCTGCTTGATGGTCACTGGTAATGCTTCTTTTAAGAAGTGCCTATTCAGAATATCTGCTAATTTTTAAAAATCAGGTTGTTTATTTCCTTGCTTTTGCATTATAGGAATTTCATTTTATGTTAGGTTTAAATCCTTATGGGATGTGTATGGTGTACAAATATTTTCTTTATTTCTGTAGGCTGTTGAAGGCTTAGGAATAATACTCCTTAGCTTTATACTCCACCCTCTAAGGCCACAGGGATAATACTGCCTTCTGTGTCCAGCAAAGTGAGCATTACACCCCTTCATCCCGGGGTGGTGCTGTGGCCCTGATAACCTGCTCTTGAACAAGGCATCAGCCTAGCTTCCTCAATCCAATGAAAGAAAAGGCCCTGACTTTCCAAAGACATTCCGTGTGGGCCCACAGGAGCAGTGCAGCCCCACTATCTCTGACCTACCTTTAGAATGCTTTTCCATTCCTCAGGAAGATACTACATGTCTGCAGCACTACATGTTTGGCCTCTCTCCTCTTCAGTCTAATCTGAAGTGTTACTGGCTTGTGAAATGATCAAAACACATGTTGGCCTCCCACGTATGTAACAAGAGATCAACATATTAGACAAGGGGAACCTTCATCGTGCTAGCCATTCATCTTCTTTCATGAACCTGCTGCTAATGAAAATTCTTTTTCTAGCACAACTGTCTCTCAAGCTACTGGCTCTCCCAATTGCCAGTAAATTCAAACCTCTAACTAGCTGTGAGTACCAGTAAAAATCAAAAGAAAAGTTACACTCTTGCAAGGTTCAACGCCATTGTGTAATGTGCCCATTCTAAAAGGGAGGAAAAGCAAAACAGGAAGGCCAAATTAGACAAAAGCAAGGCCAAAAAACAACAAGGCAAACATTACATCCTGTAGCTGCAAACATGGAGTGCAAACATGGAGGATGGCAGTGCTGTTGCTCGCTCGCTGGAGCTGTGGTGGCATGGTACATAGCCTGGCCCCTGTGTTGCTGCCTGGTACAGCCCATAAGGCCTGTCCTCGGGTTGCCTCTCCTCGATGCCTCCTCAGGAATTTCACATTCTTGGCATCTGCTGGACTCTCTGGTGCATCCTCAAGTAAACTTTCACAACTTCATACATCTGCCGTTCTCACCTGTTTGCAGGGACTATGATAGCAATGCCAAACCTCCCAGGCTTTCTGTGAAATATTACTGGGACCTCATTTAATCTGACGATGCTTAAACTTTAAATGTCTGCAAAACAGCATCATGTGGATGACACCTAGATGTGACAAAAATGAAAGGAGGACCTGGGTCCTTTTGGATCATGGCTGCAGCAGTCTGTTTGACTAAATGAGGGGGGGAAATCCCAGGACAAAAATTCTCTGTAAAGAAGGGAACCCCAGGGCTCCAGTCTCAAAAAAAGAAAAATCATTGCATCTTGAGATGGGTAGGATCTTGCCGATTCCTGACATATCCATCACCCACTACAAAGTACTCAGGCTTCTTTCAATAGTTCTAACCTTAACCAATCACATCTTCATTGTGAGAGAGAAGAAAGCGAAAACAATGCCTTCTGTTTCCTCCCTGACAGCAGACAGAGCTTCCTCTCACTGGGAATCACCTGCCGGCACGCCCCACCCATGCTCTGAGGATGACCCAGGGCAACTAACTCCACTGTCCTCTCACCTCTTCTTCGGTTGTTTCTGTGCCGCACTCTATACCACAGTTACAAGAGCCCTGCTGAGGTGACCCATTCTTACTTCAAGCTGCTATGAGCATTACTGTTACCTTTCTAAGAAGCAAAGGAGGACTATGCCTGACAGGTCAATGATCAGGAAGGGATGAAGGTCCGCTGCCAAAATCCCGAAATTCCCAAACCCCAGTGAGCCAAGTTAGCATTGTCACTCAACTCGCCACACCCCCATTTCTCGAAAGTGGCAGCAGAAATATGGGCGGTATCAACCAGACTGCTGGTTTTTACAGGATGGCAGTGCTGTTGCCCTGACAGTACAGGCCGTCCTAGAGGGCTCAGAGAACAGCAGGGTGATGTCTGCCTTGGTTGCAGCAGGCTTCAAGCACAAAGCAATGCCAGATGGCTACAATTTGCAGCTACACTACACATTTACAATCTGTAAACTCCTAAGGACCCTTGCCCCTCATGTCACAATGTCAAAGTCCCCAAACATCCAGGACCTTCGCAGAACTGCACGTAGTAGCCCATTCCTCCACAATATAAGTAGTGTTTCCTTATCCTCCTCAGGAGCCCAGGAGGGCTCCCTCCAACACACTACCCACCCCTCCCACATGCTGCAGCACAGGTCCCAGTAAAAGCCTTGGGCTCTTCTACTGTCTCTTCACTGTTCTTACTTGAAATAGAGTGGGCTAAGCAGATAACACTATAAAGAGCTGGCAACACCACGGGCAACAGCTAAGAGCAGCAGATACCAGTACAGACTGGCAGAGACCACTTGGGACTGGTGGAGACCAGCTGTAATGGGCAGAGCTCTGCAGTGACCTCTGATGACCCGCAGAGAGCCCTGGAGAGGCAGTGGAAATGGCTGCAAGCCCTTCAGAGAGCTGCTCAGGATACAGGTCTTGATTGCTGAGGGGCCACCACGAGCTGTAACATGCAGAGTCGTAACACTAGAGCTAAGAGGCACTGCCATTCACAACCGAGTGCTGAAAGGCACTAGCATTCAAATCCCCAGCCTGCTAACATCAAAAGACCTGCCCTTCACCAATCTGCAACTCCTAATTAAACTGAGCAAGAACCCTTAGCTGAATGGTAACATGGATCCAACTTTACAAGAAGCTTCCTTTGTGTTCAAATTGCGTTTTCTGCTATGTCCTTTTTGTGCTTGTTTTGGTCTTGGTATAATTTAAATGGTTGAACTTTGAGATTATGAATCACACCTCAGGTTTCCTTGACTCCTAGGAAGCTTCAGATAAGATTTTTAATAAATTTCTAAACAACAATCTAAGACTTTTGGGTCTCACTTCTATAAACATAATTTTTGCCATATTTGAAAGTTCTATTGTTGTCTTATATTCTTTTTTGCTTTTTCATCTACTTTTAAAAATAATCCTTTGTTATTACACAAGTTTATGTATTTTAGAAAATCAGAAATTAAAAACAAGCAAAAATTGGAAAAGTAACATTTTTATATTGCAATGATGAATACTTGAAAATATGACCTTTTTACTGAAATGAAAAATTATATTTTATCCTACAATTTGCTTTTTCCTCACAAACATCTCCACTTTTTTATGACAGTAATTCTTCCTCTCATCTATATTCAAATTCCTCCAGTTGACCCCAAAGTCTCTTTATAAATGTTGTGTGCAGAATAGCGCCAAACAAGGACCATATGTTACATCTGATTAACATGGTCTTTGTGTTTCACTTCGTGTTTTTGGCAGTGCTGCCTATTGAACCAAGGGCCTTCCACATACTAAGCAACTGCTCTACCACTAAACTACATTTCCAACTGTGTCTTTTTTAATCTAGCAGCAAAATCACTTTTCAAGATAGAACACTCTGAGAAGGCACCACTGGCCTTTAGCTTCATTCTCAAGGGAGAGCCTCACTACCTCTGTAACCTAATCAGCCGTGTTTGTTCTCCACATTCCTATCAGCAGTCTGGTCTTCGGAGCTTCCACTATGACCATCTACTCAGCTCTGCTTCCTGAATTCTGAATTCTAGGCCTTTTTCTAAGTTAAATCTCCAAACACTTCCAAACTTTTCCCGCAAAGCAATTCCAAAGGTTTCTGGACCACAGAGTCAGACACAGGCACCACAATGGTCTCATTCTCTGTACCAATTCTCTGAGTGACTCAGTCTTCTGTGTGACCTGAGAGAAACAACTCGAAAGGAGAGAATCTTACTCTAACATACTATGGCAGAAGCTGCTGTCCATGTTACTCTCCCCGTGACAGACAACATTCCTACAACACGGAATACTTTCTGGGGCTTCAGCAGAGCTGGACTTCACGGCAGAAAACACATCAGAACTACTAAAACATACAGCACCCTAGAAGTAGGGAGAAAGAAATCAGGGTGGTAAGGGCACATGTTTGCTTCAATAAAATGTTCCCAAACCCTCTTTCCCTTCCATTAGGCCTCACCTTCCCAAATTTCCATCACCTGAGAACAGCATCATTAAATATATGTCTTTAATAAGTGAATCTTTGAGGTTAAAATGCAAAACGCAACATGGTATTCATATTCCCTGACTTGTTCCCATGACTTTTTCCTCCTTAGCCTCTATCCATCCATTCCAGTAACAAAGACATATAGAGCCAGGGACAAAAATCTTGAGATGGGTCTTGGGGAGGATGAGAACCTGTGAAGTCAGTTGTTGATCACCTGGATCACAGAGCTCCCTCTCATGTATCAGGTAGAATAGGATAAAATACCCAAGGATACTTACCAGAAAAAAAAAAAATCTGAAATGAGCTTGTCAAGGATAGAGGTATCTTGGTCCTCAAAACATAATCCACTGAAACATTACTTCCAGGCCAGAAACCAAACATTCAGGAGTGGGAATTTGGGGGTGTCCTGTCTAGCAAGAAAGCCTCAGGTTTTCATGGGGATCAATGGTTTTGAAGTAGTCATGCGGCTGATCTATCTTATAACCAGGGGAAGACAGTAGCAGGGCGCAGAGGCTCTGCAGTCTTTCAAAACTGGTCTCCATGAAGAATGTCCTCAAGTATATCCCAGAGTGGCCAGCAGTACCTGCAGCTGCCCAATTGCTTCTCAGGGCAATTTGCATGGCAGAGGTCTTGGCTCAGCAGACATCTAGTTCAGGAAAGAGCACAATATATGACTAGTGTCTGTCACTGAGACAGAACCTAGGACAGTTCTGCTCTCTATGGTCATCTGTTTATCAGCCAGATACATCTGGCAATACACAAATACAGTACACAAATGCTGAAGTACACAAATGCTGAAGGAGCATCAACCTGCCTGCACACCACTCAACTGATATGCCAGAGAAGGATCCAGAAATCAGTGTTTATGAGGTTTTTTGGAGCTAAAGAGTGAACTAATCTAGTTATGAGCAACATGACCAACACATACACAAAGGTCCAGAGTTCCTAATGCCCGACTCAATTGGCATATCATCAATACATGTACTTCCTGTTACCTGAATGTTCTCACTATGCAATCTTGTCATACATACTAAACACACAGACACACACACATACACAACAAAGGTTGATAGTACATAAAGAATCTTCTAGGGATGGGGAAGAAATTCTTAACTTTTAGGTCATGTGGTGTAATGACTCCAAAATTATTTTAATTTCACCTACAAACTTTATGCAACTGGAGAAAAAACAAACACGAAAACAAAAAAAGCCAGGAAGAAATGGCCACCATCAGAAGAATGACACCTACATCCTCTACACACAGATGGAGCTTGGTTACCACCCAGACTTTTACAGAATTTAAAAATCCTAGCCAGTACAACTTGAGGGTCTGCTGTATCTTCAGAGACACTATAGTGCACAGAATCTTCCACCTGCATTCCCAAACCATTCCCATACACACTTACAAATACCTCAGCATTCTCCAAACAAATACAATCTGCATACTCCTAACAGCCTTATTGTGTAATAAGAAATGATGTATTTCATTTGCCCACAGATGCCCATGAACAAGCCAGTGCCAGGCCTGAGACTCAGACAAAAATCTGCAGTGTGCCTTCAAAAAACACACAGAAAACCTCTCCATATCCCTCACTACTCCTGGATGGTAGAAAATATTTGTGTACTTTGAATACTAAGAAATGGCTGTCACAGACCTAATACCAATAAATTCCACCCAGGCCCTTCTGTTATTATAGATTAGTAACATCCCAAATTGAAATAGACAGCCCCAGAAAATTCTTATCCAAACATCTATACCCCTGAATACATATAGTCATTGTCAATCAAATATTCTTATTTCACACAACAATACCGTCATTTCTGCAAAACACAAAACACCCTAAAACATACAGCACCCTAGAAGTAGAGAGCAGAACACCCCCAAATGGGGGCACTGTGTGCAAACTCAGTACTGTGGACCTATCCTAGGCATCAAATGTCTACACAATTGACCAGGTCTCTTCAAATTTCCAGAGATCTCCAAATACACACACAGTGTCACGTTACCTGCATGTACAAGATCACACATTCCAAAACAAAAAGAACTCCTCCATCTTCCCAAATGCAGAATCATACGAAATTCACACATATGTTTTACCAGTTCAAAAAACAATCATAGACCTGTCATCACACACTGAAGGACATAACCACGGATCTTGAAGGCCAGAAAAAGTATATAATGATGCAGCCTGTCCACTTACTTTTCCCAATAATATAGAGGTATGCTGAACCTTCAGAAAATAACATTTCTTTGACAATGCACACTCAGAAAAAATTACCACTTTCCCTAACACCACCCACTAGCACATGCATCTTTTTTTCAAACTCTCTGTCTCTCTCTCTCTCTCTCTCTCTCTCACACACACACACACACACACACCAAAAAAAAATGAACGAAAATTCTACCATTCTGGGAGGAGATGCCATAGCGAAATATTCCAAAACCCAAATTACAAGCAACACCAACTGCCTGTACACGTGTATAACACCCTCCAAATACAACCAACCTTACACAGACATGATTTTTCCTTTATCCCAAACATCCACCCAGACACCATCACCAACACAGGGGAATACACACGTGGGATTCTCACCAGGCAATTTAATATAGCAAATTCCAAACTACAAATCCACACACAACAAACCACCCAGGCCCTGTGGATTTCCGCATTCCTCATAAGCCCACCAACCACATTGCATTTCAACAAAACACCACCCACGATTCTCATGACTCCCAAAATAAAAGCCAAAACTCCCTCATCCTCAGGTACACACAGGTCTCCCAACAGACCACCGCACAGACACACACATGGAGGTGACCAAGTCTCCGGGCATATGGCACTGACAGAACAGTTTAACAACATGACGGACAGTCTACTGCAGATTCCTCGGCGTCACTGGCTGTCCCACGCTCCCGCTGCCCGCCGCCGCCGCCTCCTGCGCCCCCGGGACTGTGTCCCGGAGCAGCAGCGCGGCTGGGCCTCGGCGCTCCGGGCTGAGCGCAGGCGCAGTCGCCGCCCGAGCGGGGCCCCTGTTTGCTGATAACGAGTTTCTACGTGAAAACGCGGGAGGTGGCGCACACAAGCCCCATTTTTCAGTGACCACAGCTACCCTGGGCGGTGCTGGTTGAGGCTTTTGACACACGAGAAGCATCGCTCTGTACGTCGGTCCGTCCGTCCGTCCGTCCATCCGTCCAGCGGCGCGGAGGAGGCCGAGCCGGACCCGCCGCCCAGCTCCCGCATCCCCGGTGTCCTGTCCCGCCTGGCCCGGACCGTACAGCCTGGGCTGCGCCCGCAACCCTGGGACACTTGGCCGTCTCAGCGGACACGGGGAAAAGGAGGAAGCGCTGGCCCAAGACCATTATGTGCCAGGACCTCAACGGCGGGCAAGAGAAGAAAGTTCTGGGTTAGAGGAATCCATTCATTATCTTTGATTTTGGTAACAGACTCTACAACCGCCATGGCGGCCCCAACCGCCAGCTGCAAACGGCCACCGTGCTCGCGCATGCGCATCTCCTAACGCTAAGCCGCGCGGGGCCCTGAACGGTTAGTTCCCTGACGCCCAGAGCAGTTGAACCACGTGGCTCTGGAGAGAGTACCTTGAACTCAGGACTAGCACAGGCGCGTGCTGCCAGGCAGGAAGCAAAGAAATGCCCCCTCAGGCCTTCCATCAAGACCTCTCCTGAGGAGAATCGCCCTCAGGGACACATCATGGGGAACCTGCAAACAACCACACCTGTTTTTGAAAATTACAAACCTGGCAATCCTACTCTCAAGGCAGAACCACCTTAGCAGACAAACTTTGAGGCATTTATCCTAGAGCTAGTATGGCTTATATTCGGCCCACTTTTACCTCCTTTGCACTATATTTCTTTCAAAATAAAAAAAAAGGCAAGTCGTTTTCTTCTAGTCCATGGGAAGGATCCATTAAAAATAGTTTCAGTAAAGAATCTCAGAGCAGGAAAGCGTGCTTGACAGCATTTGCCCTGACTGCACTCCTAGATTTGCCTACATTTGCTCTACTGAGTATATTTATTTCAAGCACATAGTTCTTCCAAGAATGTTCAGTCATACAATTTTTTTTTCCAAAGCTGTATTAAACCTTGACAAACAGAATCAATTCCAACCAACATCGCAGATAAAATAGGTTTGTGTTTCTTTTTTCCTGTTTGACATATACTGAAGAATTCAGTACTGATATAGAAAAAAATTAGAATCAACTCACTAACTTGAATTTGCAAGTTTCAGAGCTCCATCACCAGCCTCTGTCTGTTGACCTGCAGGACTAGCCACTGGGTAGCTTCAGCTACGAGTCCAGCACTGCCAACATCCTCCCAGGGACTGAATCTAAGACA
>PVIR01024752.1:0-25390 GCA_004026965.1 Petromus typicus | reverse complement strand
CTGGGTGTGGAGACCCACACCCAGCAGCAACCAGTACCACATACCACAGTGCCGGGCGTGGTGGCTCACGCCTGTAATCCCAGCACTCGGGAGGCAGAGGCAGGAGGATTGTGATGTGAGTTTGAGGCTGAGCTCAGGGCCAGCCTAAACCACAAAAGCGAGACCCTGTCTCAAAAAACCTAAAAAAAATAAAATAAAAAATAGAAAGAAGATGAAAGAGTGACAAGCATTAAAAATAACAGAGAGAGGAAAAAGTCAAAGGAGATTAGGAAAATAAGGAGAATTTCATTTCCTTTTCAGTTCATAACTCTTTTAACTCATTTCAAAAGTTATTGTGAGGCTATTCCAAGGAATTTGCAGACCAAGGTAGAGGAGAAATTTAAGTGCCAACAGACTCAGTGATTAAAGCATCAACTACATCTACTCCACCTCAAGAAGAACCAGGCTACCCCAGGAAATAAATTTAAAAAAACTTAATCGACTACTTTTCTACTAAAAAAGGGTGTCAGAGGGAGAACGCTCACATGTACTAGTAGAACCTCTGTGCCTTCAAAAGCTGTGAGTATAGAAACTGCTCTCCCAAGAATTATCTCAGAATCTGCCAGCAGTATAGTACTGCATTATGCAGAAACACATCAAAGGACCACATCAAACTTACATCAACAATAATGTGACCCTTCTATTTCTTATGTAAAATCATTAAGCAAAGCAGATACACCCAGACAGTAAAAACAATAAATCTTTAGCTAAGACCTGGAATATGAGGATGTTGCATGCACATACATATAGGTACACACACACACACACACACACACACACACACACACACACATACACACGCACACACGCGCACATGCACGCACGCACGCATGCACAGACGCACACACTTAATTCCTCTTGTTGTACCTTTACAGAACAAGAAATTGGAAATATATACATTTCTTATAGTAAAGAAGAATAAGACATAGTTGAATAAATTTTACTGTACTCACTGCTAAAATGTCTGCTTCTACAGGTAGTAAGTTTAAGAATGCAAAGAGCTGGACAGTCAAGATGGTGTAGACTTGTGTAGCTGACAGCATAAGCATCCCTATGGAGAGCAGCATCTTGCTGGAAAGTCACCTAGAAGAAAAGAGCATGAATAACAATGAGAAATGGCAACTTCTTCCTGAGAATAAGTCACTTGCTACCTTGATTCCCTAATGTCCAAAAATGCCCTTATGAATTAAATTTAAAATCTGTGTTAAAACTAAGATTAAAAATTCAAAAGTGTAAAAATTTATATACATTTGAGTATTAGGTAAACATCAAAGTTTAGTCAATATAAGCACCTACATAACTTGGGAGGGGGTTGTATGCTATGATGTGTCATGTGTATGTACCAACTCCCCATGATAAATGTAATCATTATATATTTTAAATACATACTATAAAATTTTTTTAGAAGTACCTATATAACACATGACATTAAGCTGTGCTTTAACCACAAAGCAAAAAATATCCAATAGTACACAAACTAAAAGTCAATTTGCACAAAAACAAAAATTTCAAGCAAAAATAATGCTTAAAAACACAAGGACAGGGCCGGGGACTTGGCTCAGTGGTTCTGGCACCTGTCTTGCAAGCTCAAGGACCAGGGTTCAATCCCCCAGTAACCACATACAATACTGAGCGTTGAGACTCATGCCCAGCAGCAATCAGTACCACATACCACAGTGCCGGGTGTGACGGCTTATACCTGTAATCCCAGCACTCAGGAGGCAGAGGCAGGAGGATTGCTGTGATGTGAGTTGGAGGCTGAGCTCAGGGCCAGCCTAACTACAAAGGGAGACCCTGTCTCAAAAAAAAAAAAAATTTTTTTTTAAATTTTCTACAACTTGTAAAAATGTTAGCCTGTAGTGTACAATATGAATACACATGTAAATTTACACTTGCATATTATATTCACACTGAAGGATGAAAAAATAACTGCTCCTTATTACAGAGATTGAACATCTCTAATTTAAAAAATCCACAATCCAAAACAACCTGGTATTGGCTTAGTTAGCATTTAGTTCTTTCAAATCCAAAACACAAAATTCTCCAAACCTGAAAACTGTTGAGTTTATGACACTCAAAATTTATAGTTTTAAAGGGTTTCAAATTACTGATCTTTTTTTTAATTGTTACAGAGGCTTAACCGGTAAAGTCTCCAGTGTTTGCAAACTTTCCTCTCATCTCTTTCAAAGAGTACTACACGACTGAGCTTACCAACAAAGCACTGATATCTGAATTATATCATTAAATACCACCATTTACAATATCCATTTTGACAATGATTACAGCTGACAACTGTTCTGTTACAGTGGATAATAGCAGTGTTGGAAGCTACCCTGTAGTATCAAACAGTCTTTTTTTTTTTTTTGATGTGCTATTTTAATTTTTTTTTAAATGTCAAACTAAATCTTTAACTCACACACTGAAAGCGAAATATCTGTGAATAATTTTTGAACTGTCATCTTATGTAGTCATTAATATCAGTGGCTAAACTAAAGGAAAAAGTATTAAAGTTTAGATGTGTTTGAAAGAAACAAAGTATAAATTAGTGGTGACTGGGGGATGAGGGAAAGAAAGGACAGGTAGGAAAGAGGAATTACTGATAACTGGTAGAGGTTTGGAGGAAGGAAGATGAAGAGAGGAAAACTAAAGATAATGCTGAATAATATCCATATTTAAAAAGCAGAGGAAAGACCGAAGTCTGATTTCATATAAGGCATGAGGCAAAATAAATGAATATTGAGGAAGCAAGGAAATGGATTAATGGGAGTAAATGTTGGAAAACAGGCAAGAAGTTCTAAAATTTTCACATTTATGAATCTTAGAAGCACAAATGACCAATAAATATATGTAAAAAGTTTCAAACTATTTAGCCATTCATACTGGCATACTCTTGTATATCAAGAGGCTCAATTAGGCAAGAGGATCATGAGTTCTAGACAAGCCTGGGCTATATAATAAATTCTAGATCATAATGGGCTACAAAACAAGATCTTGTCTCAAAACTACAGGAAGAAAAATAAAATATTTCAGGGCTGGGGAATTTAGCTCAGTGGTTCCAGCATCTGCCTGTCTACCTCACAAGCACAAGGTCCCAAATTCAATCCTCCATAATCACATATCACAATACTGGGCGTGGTGGCTCACACCTGTAAACCTCTAATCCCAGCACTTGTGAGGGGGAGGCCAGACTGAGCTACATAGTGAGCTCAGGGCAAACCTGCACTATAAAGCAAGATCTTGTCTCAAAAACCTAAAATAAAATAAAATATTTCAAAAGAATACCAAAAAACCAGTAACTATTGGCAAAGATACACTGCTACCCTACTGGTCAGAAGGTGAATTTGGATAGCCACAATGGAAAACAGTAAAGAAGTTGGTCAAAAAACTAAAGTAGTAAACTAAAGATATGGCTCAGTAGCAGAGTGCTCGCCTAGCATGCACAAGGTCCTGAGTTCAACCTCCAGAAATGGTGGGGGGTGGGGGGGGAATCTAATGCCAGAATTCAGCTATACCACTCCTTGGTATATACCAAAAGGAATTAAAGTCAGCCTACCACAGTGCTATCTGCACAGTACATATTTATTGGGGCACAATTCACAATAGCCAAGATATGTAACTTATCTAGGTGTTTATTAATACATAAATGGATAAAGAAAATGTGGAACATGTATACACAATTATGTAGTATTCAAAGGTAACAAAAAAATAAAATTATTTCATTTGAACTGGAGACCATCATGTTAAGTGAAAAAGGCAGACACTGAAAGACAAGTATCACTTGTTTCCTTAGTACATGTAGTACAAGTAACACAATCAGGAAGGGGAGACTATACACATCTACCTACTTAAATTTGGGTAACATCCCAAGAACATTCTTCTTTCTACTGTTCTAAAAAAATAATAAGCTCCAAGTCAGAGCACATGCCTGTTAAATCTTGTGGCCTGATCTTCAGCACCTTTTTCCTACTAGAACTTCCCTTGTTAAAGGTTCATAAATACAAGCTGCCATCTCATGTATATAATTTAATCAGGGTGAACTCTGGGACACATATGTATTATGCCTCTGAGATGACTCCACACTGTCAATGATTCCTGTCAATCATATCCAGAGATCTAATGGATATGGGAAGGAGGAATCATACAGCTTTTAAAATCCAAAATCCTAATTAATCTATGTGCTTTTTATTTCTGCATCACCTTAACTCCACTTTTCTGTTCGGACCTTCTCTGAGTACATCTTCCTGTTATCTTCAATAAATGTAGCTCCTCTTCCTTTTAGCATTGGATGTGAGTTTGCAAGTCTTTGCCTGCCATACACAAGAGCCTGGAATCTGTCAGATTCCATCCTATCACATGGATTCAAAGAAAAAGGCATGAAAGTAGAAGGGAGATTATTACAAAGTAGGGAATAAATGAGGGTGGGGCAGATAATGGGAGAGATGGACATGATCAAGCTGTTATATGTGCATATGAAAATATCACACTGAAGCCTACTGTTTTATATAATTAATGGGCACCAATGAAAAGAATCTGTCCAACCCAAGCTATTTCATTTTGCTATATTTACTCTTATTCTGATGAGCTCACTCTTTCCGAGAATATACCCTGCTGCGTCTTTTTCTTCATCTAGAACCTAAAACACACTGTTTTACCTTCAAAGAGGAATTTGGGGAAAAGATACAGATTCTAGGGGGCCAGGGAGTTAGCTCAGTGGTTCCGGCGCCTGTCTCGCAAGCGCAAGGACCCGGGTTCGATTCCCCGGTAACCACATAACAATACTGGGTGTGGAGTCCCACACCCAGCAGCAACCAGTGCCACATACCACAGTGCCGGGCGTGGTGGCTCACGCCTGTAATCCCAGCACTCGGGAGGCAGAGGCAGGAGGATTGCTGTGATGAGTTTGAGGCTGAGCTGAGGGCCAGCCTGAACCACAAAGCGAGACCCTGTCTCAAAAAAAAAAAAAAAAAAAAAAAAGATACAGATTCTATAAAACTATATGCAAAATTTATGTATGTGTAAATATATGTAGTTTCTATAAAAAAGGTCTATAGTTGTTAACATATACTCAAAAAAGCACAAAGCTGTTTATTGTTGCTTTTCTCTTTTCTTGCTTTGTTTCCTTCTCCAGAAGCCTTCCGAGGAAGAGTTAAGAAGCTTAGATCCTGTGATATCTTCTCCTCATATCTCACCTACTGTGTTAAGACAAATATAGAACGGTCAATTGTGTAGGCTACATTAGTATGAAGTGATTTCCCAATGGGTGAAAGAAAGCATTTACTCTGAAAAGAATGTAACTAACCATAAAAATTTGTCACAGAGGGCCGGGGATATAGCTCAGTGGTTCCGGTGCCTGTCTTGCAAGCGCAAGGACCCGGGTTCAATCCCCGGTAACCAAATAACAATACTGGGTGTGGAGACTCACCCCAGCGGCAACCAATACCACATACCACTGCCGGGCGTGGTGGCTCACGCCTGTAATCCCAGCACTTGGGAGGCAGAGGCAGGAGGATTGCTGTGATGTGAGTTGGAGGCTGAGCTCAGGGCCAGCCTGAACCACAAAGCGAGACCCTGTCTCAAAAAACCTTAAAAAAAAAAAAAAAACCAAACAAAATTTGTCACAGAAACAAATAAAGCTGGGCATGGTAGTACAGATCTGTATCCTAGCACTCTAGGACACTATGGCAGGAAGATCCTGAATTAAAGTCCACTCTAGACAAGTTGCCAATTTAGCAAAACCCTGTGTCAAAATTAAGGACTGGGAGGCACCAAGGATTTAGCTAAGTGCTTCCGAGTATGCCTGGCAAGTGCAAAGTCCTAGGTTTGAAAGTTTGATCCTCAGTAAACATATACCACAATGCCAGGCAGGGTGATTCAAACCTGTGAGCCCAGGACTCAAGAGGCAGAGGCAGGAGGATTTCTGTGAGTTCAAGGCTGGCCTGGGCTACATAGTGAGTTCAGGCAGACCTGAACTACAAAAAGAGACCTTTTCTCAAAAAAAAAAAAAAAATTAAGGACTGGGAATGTAGCTTAGTGCAAAAGGTCCTGGGCTCAATATATAGATATATGGTTCTAAATATCGATCTATAGAGCTATATCAATATAGATCTATAGAAATATATGAGAGAGAGAGAGAGAGAGAGAGAGGAGAGAGAGAGAGAGAGAGAGAAATCAAAAGCCTTTGATTTCCCATGCTGCATAATTCTTAGGACTAAGCATGACCACTGAGGAAAGTTGATATGACTGAGGAAAGTAGATGTGAGAGCTCCTCATGATTATTACAGAAAGTAATTGCCTTTCAGATGTCCTGAGTTTTTTCTTGGCTGGGATGACTCAAATCCACACACTTGATTTTGTCCATTACAATTCCTTTCGCTCTTTAGTAAGTTATGAAAGCTTGCCCTGAATGACTATAATGCTTCTCAAGGAAGGTATAACACTGTGCTCCCCGTCTGTATTCCCACAAAGCTAGTGAAACTGGAGCCAGGTTATGGCTGATCTGTTTTGTTTGTTTTGTTTTCTTTTGTTTTGTTTTGTTTTGCTTTGCTTTGTTTTGTTTTAAGACAGGGTCTCGTTTTGCAGTCCAGGCTAGCCTAGAACTCACAGCAATCTTCCTGCCTTTGCCTCCCAAGTGCTGAGATTACAAATATCAAGCCTGACATTTGGCCTATCTGATAGTGAGAGTGTGAAGTCCATCAGAACACCTGATCACTGATATTCACATAGAGTGAGTACTGTACCTTCCTTCTCCATCAGAATTCTTAGTAGTCTCTCATTTAGCAGCCCCTTCAACAGAATACAGTATTTTTTTTTGTAACCTTTATTACACCTAAACAGAACATAATTATCTCGAAGATATTTTTTTAGACTTGCGCTTAGAAAATGAGAATACAAAAAACCTAGTAGAGGACCAAGGATTAGCTCAGTGGTTCAATGCCTGCCTGGCTAGCACAGGTTCTGAGTTTGATCCTCAGTACCACATATCACAATGCTGAGCACAGTAGCCTATGTCCATAATCCCAGTACTCAGTACACCACATACTACAGTGCCAGGCATGGTGGCTTGTTCCTGTAATCCCAGCACACAGAAGGCAGAGGCAGAAGCATCGCCAAGTGCTCAAGGCTTGCCTGGAACTACATCGTGAGTTCCAGGCCAGCCTGAACTACAAAGCAAGACCCTGTCTCAGAAAAAAAAAAAAAAAACCCTAGTAGAAGCTTGTTGATTAAGAAATCTATCTTTCGTAAAATTGATTTTATTGGTACATTTTATAAACACATCATGATTACACTCAACATTGAGATTTGTACCAGTATATGACATGACTTAATTATTTTTCCCATTCTCCTGCCTACCCTACTACTCCCTGTACCCATATACATAAGCTTTGTTTCCTTTTCTTACCATCAAATTATTTGTTTCCCCTCATTACTTACCCCTATTCCCCTTTTCCCTTTGAATATTTTCTATTTCACAATATCTATCATACATTCTAGAACTCATCTACATCTTCAGTTTCTTTTTTTTTTTAGATTTTTTGAGACAGGGTCTCGCTTTGTAGTTCAGGCTGGCCCTGAGCTCAGCCTCAAATTCACATCACAGCAATCCTCCTGCCTCTGCCTCCCCAGTGCTGAGATTACAGGTGTGAGCCACCACGCCCGGCACTGTGGTATGTGGTGTTGATTGTTGCTGGGCATGAGTCTCCACAACCAGTATGGTATGTGGTTACCGGGGATCAAACCCGGGTTCTTGCGCTTGCAAGACAGGTGCCAGAACCACTGAGCTAACTCCCCAGCTCCCCATCTTCAGTTTCTTATACCAGAGAAAAAATAAAGTATTTACACATCTGTGACCTATTTATTTTATTTATGAGTATGCCCTCAAGGTACATCCATTTCAGCATAAATGACTCATATTTATCATTCTTTGTGACCGAGAAATATTCCATTTTACAAAAAACAACATCTTCTCTATCCAGTCTCCAGTTGATGGGCATTTGGGTTGTTTCCAAGATTTAGATATCACAAACTGAGCTGCTATAAACATGGGTGCACATATGTCACAGTGATAAGAATCTTTTAATTCTTTCGTGTATATTCACAGCAAAGGAATAGCATGGTCAAATGGGACCTCTAATCTCCACACTGATCTCCACCAATCTACATTCCCACCAACAGTGAAGAACTGTTCCTTTTTCCCTGCAGCCTTGTCAGCATTTGTTGCTTGATTTCTTGATAGCAGCTATTCTTTGTGGAGTAAGATACAATCTCGGTGTGGTTTTCATCTGCATCTCTCCAAGGACCAGTGCGTGATGTGGAGCATTTTAACAGGTTAGGTAGAATCCTTGGCCAACACTGGCTTAGGGAAAGACCTTACGAACAAAACCTCGATAGCATGAGAACTAGCAAAAGGAATCAACAAATGAGATCTCATCTTATTGAAAAGCTTCTGTGCAACAAGAGAAACCACCAGCAGAGCAAAAAGACAACCAATAATATGGGGAAAAATTTTTACCTGCTGTTTCTCAGACAAAGAGCTACTATCTAGGATATATAAAGAGCTTTAAAAATATCAGCCACTCCAAATTTAAAGACCCATTCAAAACAGGGCATCTGAAGTGAATAGATACTTTTCTGAGGAAGAAGTAAAAGCAGCTAAGAAGTATACGAAAAAATCTATTTCTTTTCCTACTTCCCTTCATCTCTTTTTTCCTTCTCCAGGTTCCTATCCCATTTCTCTTTCCCCTTCTGGCCCCCTCACATTATCAAAGATAAAACTGTTAGAAAAGTTGCAATGTTATAAGCTACTTAACCAGCACTCTCCAGTTCTGGCAAAAACTCTTTACTCAAAACCCCCTACCGGGTTCTGCTCCCTTTTACTCTGAAGGCGATATATATTTTCTTGTGTTGTTGCTAATACGATCTTTTCTTAATTGACTTTACTAATACATTTTACACATACATTATGATCACATTCAACATTAAGAATTTGTACCCGTACATGGCACATCTTGATTCTTATTTTTCCCCTTTCCTCTCCCCTCCCTACAACTCCACCCACTATATACATAAGCCTTATTTCCTTCTTTGATGCTATCAGTATTTTTCTTTCCCTTCTTTACTTTTCTCTACCTGCCCTTTCCCTTTTGCTTTTGCACATTTTCTCTCTATTCACAATACCTATCATATGTTTTAGCATTAATTTACACCTTCAGTTTTTCATACTAGAAAAATGTTTAAAGGCCATATCTCTTAAAACTCAGGCCCCACCTTCCCAAAAACACCCAAACTCAGGAGGGACAACGTAGCAGAATACTAACAACTGACTAAATAAATCAGCTCTTTTATTCATCTCCACATCTCACTCCTCATTCTTAATTTATGTACGGTTCCTGAAAAAAGCTGAATATTACCATGACCCAAAGAAAATATGAGTACTTATGTATAAAATTAAGTCTATTATGTAATGATATTTTTCTTTTAATTCAGAATAGAAAAAAAAAAGTAGAGGGCACCAGATCAACTTATACCATTAATTACTACTGACTACTACCATTGTGTCTTTTCTTTTTTTTTTTCTTTTTCTTTTTTTGAGACAGGGTCTTGCTTTGCAGTTCAGGCTGGCCCTGAGCTCAGCCTCAAACTCACATCACAGCAATCCTCCTGCCTCTGCCTCCCAAGTGCCGGGATTACAGGCGTGAGCCACCACGCCCAGCACTGTGGTTTGTGGTACTGATTGCTGCTGGGGTGAGTCTCCACACCCAGTATTTTATGTGGTTACCGGGGATCAAATCCAGGCCTTTACGCTTGCAAGAGAGGTGTCAGAACCACTGAGCTAAATCCCCGGCCCATTACTACTGTTTCTTTAAGCATCGTGTCATGGCACTATATTTGGTCTTCTTTTCTATATCCTACTTTTCCCCTGATCAGGTGTTCATAACCTGTCTAGGTATATACCATGCCTCATTCCTCTTGACTTTCTCTGCTGATTTTATCTATCAAAATATGCATTACTTTTAATCATGTTATAATTTTCTCAAATGTTATTATTCTTTAGTGTCCATATTTCCCATAAGCATATATATATCTCTCAAAGACACAGGGCCGGGATATAGCTCAGTGGTTCCGGCGCCTGTCTTGCAAGCGCAAGGGCCCTGTTCAATCTCCGGTAACCACATACAAAACTGGGCACGGAGACTCACCCCAGCAGCAATCACTACCTCATACCAGTGCCGGGCGTGGTGGCTCACGCCTGTCATCCCAGCAGTCCGGGAGGCAGAGGCAGGAGGATTGTTGTGATGTGAGTTTGAGACTGAGCTCAGGGCCAACCTGAGCTACAAAGTGAGACCCTGTCTGAAAAAAAAAAAAAGACACAGATTTTTATTTTATGAATGTATAAACAGTTCAGGCCTGTATTAAGAGTTTTATGTTTTAGAATGAATACACATATTCTCTCAGTAACTACTTCTATGAAAGTTCTAAATATACCCATCTGTTAGCTAAGTTAAAAAATATAAGAATGAGACTTTAATATTAAATGTTTTATTCAGGGCTGAGGGCATTGCACAGTGGCAGAGTAGTTGCCTAGCATGTGAAGACCTGGGTTTGTCCCTCAACTGAAAAAAAAAAAAAAAACCACACACACATTAAAGACTAGCACAGTGGTGCATGCCTACAGTTCTAGCCACTCAGGAAGCTGGGATTATCATGCAGACCAGGAATTCAAGGCCAGAAATTCAATTCTCTTCAGTTTGACCAGTAGGGTCTTGTTTCAGCTGCCTTCTCTGTCTTTTCTGTCGTGTTTCCATCACTCTCAAATACTTTATTTTCTGGCACAAGATTTTCCAGTCTCATCTTGTAGTTTGCCTTTTCCAGCCCTGAAATCACTAATCTCTCCAAGAAAAATATTTTTATTTGTAGGAATCTTAAAAGTATTTGGAGATAATAGAACACCCAGACAACAATTTACTCTCAAATGACTCAGAAAAAAAGCTTTGCACTATCTTTAACTGATAATTTTTTAGGTCACAGTTTTGTTTAAATTATGAAATGTCTTTCAACATTTTTTTTTTTTTTTTGGTACCAAGGATCGAACTTGGGACCTTGCATTTGTAAGAGAGGTGCCAGAACCACTGAGCTAAATGCTCAACCCAAACATTTAAAATAAATTTTTTTTTTTTTTTTTAGGTTTTTTGAGACAGGGTCTCGCTTTGTAGTTCAGGCTGGCCCTGAGCTCAGCCTCCAACTCACATCACAGCAATCCTCCTGCCTCTGCCTCCCGAGTGCTGGGATTACAGGTGTAAGCCGTCACGCCCGGCACTGTGGTATATGGTACTGGTTGCTGCTGGGCGTGAGTCTCCACACCCAGTATTGTATGTGGTTACCAGGGATCAAATTCGGGTCCTTGCGCTTGCAAGACAGGCGCCCGAACCACTGAGCTAAATACCCGGCCCCCTAAAATAAAACTTTTTACTCTAATCTAAATATAAGTACTGCATTGGACTGAAAATTTTCCAGATATAAAAGTTATTGTGGTTTATTTCAGAACCTGACGAACTGAATTTAGCTTTTAAAATTTAAATGTAAAGATTTTAGGGAAATTTTAAGGAAAAAAAATAAAGACTTTAAGAAGAGCTATAATACAAGGATCAGAGTTCAAAACCTCATTCCATTATTTTACTGACTTAATGCTATGTCAAGTAGCCTCTTTCTACACTATTACGTTTCTCTCTAGTAAAATTTTTATTATTTTTTTTTCTAATACTAAAAATAGTAGGGAGTGGTGGTTCATCCCTATAATCCCAGCACTGGGGAGGTAGAGGCAGGAGGACTGCTGTGAGTTTGAGGCTACCCTGCCTACATAGCGAGTTCAGGGCCAGCCTGAACTACAAAGTAAGACACTATCTCAAAAAGCTAAAAAAAAATAATAATAATAAACTAAAAATAATGACTACTGGAAGGTATATAGAAAACAATGACTATTCACAACTGTAACATTTATAGACAGCATAAGTGTTTGTCCTTGTATGGTGCATTTTATTCTCAAGGTCTTACTATATCTTTGTTCCATCTCCCTTCCACCTCTCCTTCTTGCTATCCAACCTCTCTGTAATGGTCCTGTTCATCTAACACCTCAAGTCATAGACATACATCTTTAATGGACTGCCATAGTTTCTCAAAGTCTAAACCCCTTTCTATATAACTCATATCATTCACAATGATTCTGCTTCCCTAATCCAAACATAACTCACAGTTTTTTGTCCATGTATATTTTACACCATTTGTATCATACTATATTGTAATTTATAGGCTTTTTTAACTTGAAGTTTATCAAATATTTTCCCTTGTTATTAAGAGTCTTAAGCATCATGCTAATAATTACTTAGTATTGAATTATTTGGCTAAATCATGACTTTATAGGAATTATAATAATATATAACAATATATAATAATTATAGTAATTTAATAGTAGTTAACTATTGCAACTACAAATAGTTCTGTAATAAATACAAATCTCTTTCCATCTCTTTGATTATCTTCTTAGGACAGATTCATAGGTATGAAATTATAATACCAATGCAGCAGTTTACGGCTTTATATATATTGGGAATATATTTTGTTTTCCAATATTTGTTTTCAAAAAAGATTGTTCCAGTTTACATTTCTACATAAGTGCGATTTTCATCTTATTAATTATTTTTCTCATCTTTATTGATGTGAGGAGGTGAAGTTGCAAAGCATAAAAATGCCTATTATTTATCAAATGCTTATTCCACTACACTAAGTACTTAATCTATATTATTTATTTTGTTCTTCACACCTCTGTGAAGTAGACTCCACTGTCTTTTCATAAAAATAAATAAGACCTAGATCAATAAAGTGCTTCCAAGATTTATAAAATATATCAAGCGCCATATATATATCAAGCACTTTGATATATATATCAATCACTTTAAAGTATTTATTTTTATTTTCAAGTAGTTTCCCTTATAATACCACTTAATTAGTAGAAGTATAATTGTGAAAGTCTGTCTTGAGATCCCTGCTTCCCAGATCAAGTATTGTACAAATCTATACTTCTTTAATCAAATATAAGGTTGAAATTTTTTACATCTATGGTAATGAAATGTTAAGGCTAAATAGTTGAAAACTTATTTCAAGAAAAACTAAGAAAGATAAATAATGATCAGTGATCATGTATAGGTTCAAATCAGCTTCTGCCATCTTTGCTTTATTATTCTAGACATTTGACTCCAACTCCGTAATAACTACCATTTATCTCTAAGTTTTTCTCCATAACTTCAGAAGTGAATCACAAAACAATAAATACAATTTTAAAGTATGGATTAGAACATTTCTCCAAGTTCAAAGAAGACAAAATGACTTATCTTCTTTTATAATGTGTTATATAACATAATATAAGCACAATAAGATTATCATTCGACAGTATCCTAAAAAGACATCTCAGAATTATTCATATGCAGGGTAACTGGATATTATACATATCAAATTATTTAGTATTTCACTTTCTACATTTTTTTTTTCTGGACAGGGTCTCCCTATGTAGCTCAGATTGACCTTGAACTCACAATGTAGCCCAGGCTGGCCTTTAACTCACAGGCTCCTCTGGCCTCACCCTCTCCCATGCTAGAACTGTAGTCATGTACCACCATGTTCAGCTTTACTTTTTTATATACACATGTGGTCAAGCAATTAACAGTTAAAAAGCAATTAATGTTACACACAAAACTTGATTGTATAGTTTATTTTTGTTTTACAATACTAGGATTAAAACAACAGCCTTTGCACTGAGCTATATCCCCAGCCCTTTCTTTAATTTTTTCAGGCAGAATCTTGTTGAATTGTCCAAGCTAAACTCAAACTCTGCAACCTCCTGTCTTAACTGTCACAGAGGTTTGAGATTACAGTTGTGTGCCACCACACCTGGCTCTGCTGTATTTTGCTAGTAATGTAGTAATAATCTAAAAGAACTGAGGAAGAAACTTCCATTGATAACAGCATTCAAAAGAACAAAATGCCCAGGGAACATTTAACAAAAGAAGTGAAAGACATGGATATCAAAAACTATAAATCACAAAAACATTGCTGAAAGAAATGGACACAGCCACATATTAGACAACTTAACACTGTTAAGATCTTATAGCCAAAGCACCCCACAGATTCATGTATTACCTACCAAATTCCAATTGCTTTTATGCAGAAATAGAGATCAGTTCTCAAATTCATACAAAACTGCAAAGAACCTTAAATATGCAAAACAAATTTTAAAATGAAGAATACAGCTGAAGAATTTTTATTTTTTAAGGCAAGGTCTCCTATGCAGCTCAGACTAACTTTGAATTCACTATGTGCACTGGCTGGCCTTGAACTCACAGGATCCTCAACCTCAGCCCTCTGAAAGCTGGGATTATAGGCGTGTTCTACAACATCCATCAAATTTACATTTCTTGATCTCAGAATTTTCTTACTACCAAGATAAAATAATCAGGACAGTATGGCATTCTCATAAAGACTAATAACTAGGAGTAGAAGTGAAAGTCTAAAAATGAGCTCCTATATTTCTGGCCAACTAGTTTCCTTCTTTTTGGAGTATGAATCAAACTTCGGGCCTCAGGCTTGACAGGCAGGTGCTGCACTGCTGAGCTCCATCCAGAGCCCAGCCAACTGGATTTCAATAAAGCTGCCAAGACCGAATAGCCTGTAACAAGCATCCAGGACTAACTGAATATTCATATGTAAGGCAATAAAGCTGTATACCACAAGAAAAAAAGTAGTTCAGTGACCTAAATATAAGAACTAAAATTAGAAAACTTTTAGAAGAAAATACATGGTTAAATCTTCATGATCTTAGACCTAGCAATTAATTCTCAGGTGTAACATCAAAATCCTGAATAAAAATAAATAGTAAATTATACTTCATCAAAAATAAAAGCTTTTATGCATCAAAAGACATTAAGAAGGGAAACAGATAATTCACAAAATGGTAGAAAACACATATATCTGTCCAAGCCTCTGGTATCTGAAGTACAAAAAAAGCACTTAACAGCCCAATAACAAAAAGATAAACTACACAATTTTAAAAGGCAAAGAATTTGGATAGATATTATCCAAAAAAAGATATACAAATAACCAGCAAGTACATGAAAAGATTCAGTATCATAGTTGTCAAAGAAATGTAAATCAAAAACAAGAGAGATACTACTTCATGCCACAGGATGGCAATATTTTTTTAAAAATAATGTGTCAATAAAAATGTGGGGAGATTAAAAACTCTCACACATTGCCAAGTGAATATAAAATGGGTTAGCCCCTGTGGAAAATAACTTGACAGATTCTCAAAAATCCTAAAAAAAACAGTACCTTAAGGCCTAGCAATTTTGGACTAGGAATTTGGGTTAGTGGTTCCAGTGCCTGCCTCACAAGCGCAAGGTCCAGAATTCAATCCCCAGTACCATAAATACACAAACAAACGAATAAATAAAACCTGCCCCAACTGGGACTAAATGTATCATGATACCACAAAACAATGGCAATGCTCAGGTATGTCTACCTACACTAACATGTAACCTGAACAAGGGCTTAGTATATGAATAAAAACAGTTTTTTAGGGCCTGGGATTTAGCTCAGTGGTTCCAGGGTCTGCCTAGCAAGTACAAGGTCCTGAGTTTGGTTCCCGGTAGTCACATACCACTATATTGGGCATGGTGGCTCATACTTGTAATCCCAGCACTCGGGAGGAAGAAGCAGGAGGATTGCTGTGAGTTCAAGGCTAGCTTGGGCTACAAAATGAGTTCAAGGCCAGCCTGAACTATGAAAGCAAGACCCTGTCTAGAAAAAAAAAAAATGTTTTTTTAAAAACAAAAAGACCTAGCAATTCTACTTTAGTATATACCCAAAATAACTGAAAATAGGTACTCAAACAAATTATTGTACAACAATTCTCATAAAAACACTTCACAAGAGCAAAAAGGGAGAAACAACCTAAGTATTCAAGAATGGATAAACAAGCTAGTGTATGTGTGTGTGTGTGTGTGTGTGTGTATGTATATGTGTGTATGTGTGTATGTATATATATATATATATGTATGTGTGCATATATATATAATATGTATAAGAGTATTATATATTTATACTATACTACATATGTATATATGTATTTTATACATGAATATATATATTAGAGTATTATTCAGGTATAAAAAGGAAAGAAGCACTGATATACACTACAACATGAATGAACCTTGAAAACATTTTGCTCTGTGAACGAAGCCAAGCAGCAAAGGTTGTGTACTGTATGATTCCATTTATATGAAATACCCAGAATAAATAAATCCATAGAAACAGCAAATTGGTGCCTGAGATGACTGGTAGCATTGAGGAATGAATTGTAACTGCTTAACGAGCATCAGATCTTATTTTGGAGTGATAAAAATGTTTTGAATACTGGAGTGGCAGCTTCACAACACTGAGAATGTACTAAATGCTAAATTACTTTAAAATGGCTATTTTTATGTTATGTGAATTTAACTCAAAAAAACAATTAAAATTATAATTTCTATTGGACAAATGCATAAATTACAAAATTCTTCCTTTCTGAAGATCAAACATGTGAATTATAAACATGTGTGATTTAGATAAATTATTTTTCACTTTTTAGTGAGATGTTTCATATCTAAGAAATTTGACTACTATTTTCTGATAACTTCACACAAAAATATTCATCTACATAGTTCCTATTGAAATTATGTCCCAGTGAACATTCATTTGTTCTGTAAAGTTTAACTGAATATCTTGAAACTGAATCTGACCACAGTCACACTCAATCAGATAACCTGCATCAAATTTCTAATTCCGTGGAAATGATTCTAAATCAAGTTTATGTAGCTGATCAGATCTCAATGAGGAAATATATTTTGTTTTGTATAATTAGCTGCTAGTAAAATAATAAGAGATAAATGACTGTAGAATACACTCAAGTCTAAATAACTACTATGATCTACTGCTTATACCTAAAATATCTTGGATTCCTTTTCTTTCTTTTTTTTATTTTTGGTGGTACTGGGCATTGTGCTTGCAAAACTGGCACGATGCCACTAAGCCACATTCCTGGCCCCCCCATAGCTTATTTTTCCACAACCTAAAGGCAAAGAATGAAACCACATATTTTGCTCTGTTTTTAAAAATTATGGCCATGATCCCAGCACTCTGGAAGGATGAGGTTAAAGAACTGTAAATTATAGCCCAGCTAGGATAAATAAATAAATGAGGCTGGGATACAGCTCTGTGCTCAGGCCCTGGGTTCAACCTCCAGTACCAGGAAGAAAAAACAAAATTACAAAGCAGTCTTGTTAATAAATAGCATCAAACATAACTAATTTTGTACACCTTTTTAGGTTTATTATCTAAAAGTATAAATTTAACTTAATGCCTATTTAACAGAATTTCATAATCAGCTGTGGTTTATCTATAGTCTTAAAGTACAATTATCTATATTCTTAACATACAATTCCTAAGTACTTTAGTGCAATAGTTATTAGAAGAAATCTTAAAAACTGATTTTTTTTTTAAACTGGAAAAAGCCAACCACCTCATTTATAGATGATGAAATGAAATAAGAGGTGAAATTATGCAAAGTCACCCAGTTTAGTGGTAGGCAACTTGAGTAACATCTAGATTCCCTAATATTGATGCTATGGACAATATAACCTTATTTCCATTCTAACTTCATACATTAGCAAGTAATGCAATTCATAGCACCCTTCACTTTTTCACTACCCTCAATTTAGTGAGTATATCACAAACACTTGCTGCAGGTTCCTTCAAGATCTAGCCCTTGTCATAATACAATTTCATCCTCTACACCATAAACATTTCATGTGTATCTATAGTAGGTGAGCAAATGATTTTGAAGGGTTTTCTACTGATCAATTTGGAGTGACAAAGAGGAAGTAATAAAAATAAATCAAGATATTACAACAAAGTAACACTCAGCATATGTATAACAAAGCAGTACACAAAAGTAACTCATTCTCCTGACAGAAAGGGTGAAAGGGAGGATAAATACGAATAAAAAAAACATAGACCTTTCATTCCAAGCGATTAACACAATTAGTTACAATCTGGTGTCTGTTCTTATTAACTGCCAGATGACCTTCTAAATAATAGAAAAAGAATATCTAATTACTTTCTACAAGGAAAATATGACTTATTTCTTCCTCTGGAAGATAAACTCCAATGTCTCTTCAGTTCACTGACGTATAGTAAGTGCCTAGAACAGTGTTCTAAGAAGGAAGGGATTTCATAAATATTTGTTAGGTGAATTAAAGCTATAGAAATACCCACAAATAGTAAGATCCAAGTAATGTTTCCAATTATAATGAAACAAAACACATCAGTGTTTCTTTGTCTAGCTCATGCACAACACAATACTTTGTTTGGCTGGCCAGTTATTTAGGCCTAACATGACAAGAACTAAAAATAACTTAGAAATGGATAGATTTTACTACCTAATTTAATATCAGGTACTATCCAGCTGCACAAAGCCCTAGAAAATATGCCAAGAAAAGAAACCTGTAGCCCATCCTCTCACCTTAGTCTTAAACCCTTTTTCAAATATGAAGGGTCTCCAGATGTTTTTCTTCCTTACTGTAGGTCCTAGAATCCTGTGTTTGTACACACTTGTTAAGATAATGATGACAACAAAAACACCTCAATTACTATCTATTCCATTCCTGGCATTTTTCATGTATTGTAACTTTCAAAACAACTCAAAATTGGTATCATCACTATCATCACTTGACAAAACAATCTCTACTCTTAGCACACCATGCACTTTCTCCTTTTATCCCAGTCTTGGCTGCGAAGAGAATACAGTCTTTCCTGGTGTGTACACCCCCACAGTGTTATCCCCATAACAGTCTCACACACTCCACTTTTTTTCTGAGATAGGGTCTTGTTTTGTGGTTCAGGCTAGCCCTGAGCTCATTAGCTAGCCCAGTCTAGCCAGGAACTCACAGCAATCCTCCCGCCTCTGCCTTCTGAGTACTGGGATTACAGGTGTGAGCCACCGCACCCCCCATTGTAATACGTGGTACCAGGATAGAACTCAGGACCTTATGCTTGCCAGGAAGACACCAGAACCAATGAAATGAAGAGGAGATAACAAAAATAAATCTGGATATGTTACAACAATTTAACATGCAATATAAGCTTGAAAATGCCTGGCAGTATCGAAAACTTAGAGCATCTTTCAAAGTTCCTAGTACATGAGAATTAAAGTTCAAATTCAGGGCTGGGGATCTATAGCTCAATAGCACTACACCTGCCTCACAAGTACAAGGTACTGAGCTTGAACACTTGTCCTAAAAAAAAAAAAGGTCATAATTAGGTGGAATATGTAGCCCATAAATGCAACACTTGCATAGCATGTATAAGGTCCCAGGTTCAATCCCCAGCACAACAAAAAATAAATATTGTTTTCCCTAAGAATAAATATGTCTAGCCTCCAATTTACCACTTCTCTTTTTGTAGTACCAGGGATCAAACACATGACCTTGCATTTGCAAGGCGGGTGGCGGTGCCACTGAGTGAAATCCCAAGCCTTACCATTTCTCTTTTGAAATAATAAATGCAGACCCTGTAGTCTTACACAATTTTCCCTCCCTACTATCATCCTCACCTACCCCTTATTCCCTCATATGGGTGCCTTATTCCCCAAGACACAAAATATACTACATGGAAAAAAATAATAACAAAGGATTTTCATGGGCCGGGGAGTTAGCTCAGTGGTTGCGGCGCCTGTCTTGCAAGCGCAAGAGCCCGGGTTCAATTCACGGTCACCACATAAAATACAGGGCGTGGAGACTCATGCCCAGCAGCAACCAGTACCACGTATCACAGTGCCGGGGACGTGGTGGCTCACACCTGTAATCCCCGCACTCGGGAGACAGAGGCAGGAGGATTGTTGTGATGTGAGTTTGAGGCTGAGCTCAGGGCTAGCCTGAACCACAAAGCGAGACCCTGTCTCAAAAAAACCTAAAAAAAAACACAAAGGATTTTCAGATTTAAGAAATTTCAGGAATCACAGGGCATGACCACTGTAGGCCATTTCCTCATAGTATGAGAACATGGCTTCATCCCTTTCAACAGAAAAGCCAGAGGTTCCAGTTTTCATTTCATGCTGTTAAACAACTGAACAACTCCAAAACTAAATTTCCCTGTATCATCTCATCTCCAAATCCCTTTCCACCAAATCCTGTTCACCATATATCCATACTTCTGTTATCCTCCCCCAAAATATTATTATCCATACTCATGTCAGACTCTAATGTCACCTGTCTAATGTTAGTGTAGTCTAATAAATATTCTGTCTAGTGCTTCACAAATTATTTTAATCATCAAACACAATGAGGAAATAGTTAACTGAGCAGGTGTTTACCCAAAGTCAAGCAAGTGGTCATTAATGTGACCCAGAAACTAAGGAATACAAAATAACCCAATACTAGTCTGCATTTTTAAGTAAAATATGACACAAGAGGGAAACACTTTATATAGTTAAGGTACCTAGGCTTGAATTCCAACTACTCTACTAAATACTGTATCAACACAACAAGCTGTATACGTGAGGTGCCTTACCATCTACCACATTGACTATGAGAATTCTGTGAGGTAAAATACTTCTAAATGCATTTGATTCGTGATGTTAGCTATTATCAGGGTTTTGTTTTGTTGCTATTTATATGCTACAGTATATAAACTTTAGCAATACTGATCATTTTGGGGCTAGGGATTTAGCTCAGTGGCTCCAGACATCTGCCTGGCAACCACTAGGTCCCAAGTTCAATTCCTGGTAACCACATATGACAGTGCTAGTAGTGATAGCTGATGCCTGTAATTCCTGCACTCATAACCACATACCACAATGCTGGGTGTGGTGGCTCATGCTTGAAATTCCTGCACTCATAACCACATACCACAATGCTGGGTGTGGTGGCTCATGCCTGTAATCCCAGCACTCAGGAGACAGAGGCAGGATTGCTATGAGTTCAAGGCTGGCTTAGGCTACATAGTGAGTTCAGGGCCAACCTGAATTACACAGCGAGACCCTGTCTCAAAAAAACAAAAAACAATCTTCTCATTGTTCTTAAATCAATTTTATGCAATGTACAAGTTGTGCAAAAAGCTTAACACTGTTATTTTTATATGCACCCAAGAAATACCCACAGAACATAAATTTTTAAACTATGATTTACTATCATGCTTAATAAAAAAAAATTCATGGGCTGGGGAGTTAGTTCAGTGGTTCGGCGCCTGTATTGCAAGCGTAAGGACCCAGGTTTGATCCCCAGTAACCACATAAAATACTGGGTGTGGAGACTCACGCCCAGCAGCAATCAGTACCACATTCAACAGTGCCAGGCGTGGTGGCTCACGCCTGTAATCCCAGCACTCGGGAGGCAGAGGCAAGAGGATTGCTGTGATGTGAGTTTGAGGCTGAGCTCAGGGCCAGCCTGAACCACAAAGCGAGACCCTGTCTCAAAAAACCTTAAAAAAATAAAATAAATTCACTTGTCTAATGTTTCCTTCTCTTTTTTTCTGAGACAAGGTATTGCTTTGTAGTTTAAACTGGCCCTGAGCTCATTACTTAGCCCAGGCAAGCCTTGAACTCACAGCAATCCTCCTACATCTGCCTACTGATTGCTGGGATTACAGGCATGAGCCACCACGCCCAGCACTGTGGAATGTGATTACCAGATAATAGAGCTCTGGACCTTGTGCTTGCCAAGCAGATGAGGGAACCACTGCGCTAAATCCCTGGCCCAGTTTCCTTCTTTTGGAGAAAACTAACAATGCTTACCAAGTTTCTTCCCCTTTTTATGTCATGTGAAACTACCATATGCAATACCATATGGTAATAACATGTCAAAACGCACAAAACATTACTTTGACTTAAACTCATTTTACCTTCTGCTAACTATTATTAATTCTTACATCTGAAAATGTTCAAAATTGTATCTTTATTTAAAAACCACTTACCATTTTTTTAACCATTTTTAGGCCACACTAACTGAAGTAAACATATCAATGTTTAACAAAACCAAATTCATTTCACACATCTCTATGGCAAGAACTATAAAACATAAAGTACCTTGCTATCCAACTTCACTCAGAGACATAAAGATACCCCTGTAGTCATTTTTCTAGTCCTACCCTCATTTTGCTAATATTAAGCATCTTGAGACAGGATAAATCTATGTTACTCTGGAATGTAGAAAATATAAGGGAAAACAAGCCAAATGCTAGCAACAATTTAGGGCTCTCCAAAATGTGTTAAATCAATAACAAGAACAAATGAGAATTTATTCAAAAACCTTCAGTATTAAACTTTCCAAATCAAGATTTTGTTCACATGATTTACATTACACATGAAGACATGAAGCTAGCTGACTTCAAACAAGGGATAAGTAAATACTATATATACTTATGTTGTCATTCTTACACAAAAATTGTGAGCTGATAATGACACATTACTGCAATTATTTACCACAAAAATGACTGCTTGCATCCAACTACTTGGAAACCATTAACAAACAAAAACACTTTAAAGATTAATTATGCAACAAACATTTTATTTCGTTTCATATTCAAGTTTCCTTATTTTAGATAAGATTTCAGAATTTGTAAGTGGAACAGCTGACCCTAGCCTGATTTCAAATCTGAGATCTAGTTTTGTGAGACATTTGTCTTTGCCATAAAGCATAATAAATTTTATATCTTGATATACATATTTTTAAATGAAACAAAAGCTTTATGAAATGAAATGTTTTTACTCCATGAGACATCTGAGTTTTTTCTTTTTAATACTTATCTTAATGCACTAAGCTGATTCTAAAATCCACTTAGAATCCCATCACAGCACACTTAACTCCTTTTTAATTATCACAGTCCCAATTTTGTTACCTTAATGAAGAGCTATCTCTCCAGCCATTAAAAACTGTCCTTAAAAGAGATTAAACCCTTGAAAGTCCATTCTTAAATCTTGAATTGATTTACTTCGCTACTGGAACTCCTTGGAGGCGCACTCATTTTACATTGTATCGAGAAGTGCACAAGTTCTCCTCCGAGAACCACTCATCATGGTTGAAAGGAATGCTTTAGTTTTCATGAGCCTGCCGCATCATTGGCAGAGCCAGGTAGGATTGGGGCAAAAATAAAAGATCATAGCAGCTGCCCACGGTGCTGAATCTGAGGATGAAACGACAGTAAGGAATTTACTACCGCATGAAATAGAGGAATTTCCCAAAAACACCCAGAAAATATGCAGTGGCTCCCCTCAGAGTTGCGTGACTGCCTCTGGAATACCATTTCTTGGTGTCTGCCCACTCCCTCCCTGGCACAGTTCTTTCATTAAAGTAAGTCAACCCAATTTGCCTGCGGGCAGAGGTGCTGACTGTAGGAAGGCAGGGACCTGGTATCGGCCCCGGCGGGGTCACGTCCGCGCCGTCAATCTGAGCTTCGGGAGGAAGAAAAGTGGGGGGTGGAGTAAGAAAGAAAGGAAGTGACTGGTCTGTTTTTTACCCCCAAAGTCAAAACAACCCCCACAACTAAAGTCAAGTGACTTGAACCGAGGACTTCGAGGAAAGTACTGGACCAAGAAAGGGGTTACAAATCATCTTCCCGGGTTCCTGACTTCTCAAAGAGAACATGAAAAGCGAAACAGACAACCCGGCAACTTTGGACATATACAAACTGACGGAATGCGGGTGCGGGGGAGACTTGTTCCTCCGAGGACAAGGTACTTCTGTTTTTTGGTGAAAAAGCCTAATTCACTCTGCCCCACGCTGGAGAAAAGCACCACAGTCTTACGCGATGGGGCCGACTTGAGCTCCAGAGCCAGCGAGGGGGGTGTGTTCGCGGGCCAGGCCCCACGGGAGGACCCCTGCCCAGCCGCCGCGGAGCCTAAGAGGCTCTTACCTGGAGGGCTGGGCCCCGAGACACAGGCTCGCCGGCCTCGCTGCTGCAGAAGACCCTAGCTTGACTTCATGATTGAATATCCGCACCGACCCCCACAGCCCGAGTCTAAGGTAGGACGACAACACCAGGGTGAGGCGGAAGTCCCGCCCCACGCTCCTGATTGGCTCGTATAAGAATGCAGCGACAAGCCATTGGGCTGCAGCCTTGCCTGTCAAAGCTTCTTCCCACTCTCACGCGGAGTCTAACTGCTCGCTCTAGCTGGACTGGGAGATTTGCCCAGTTTGCGAGTCTCGTTCTTGGCCGCGTGATAAGTCTTCGTTGGAAGAGCAGGGTGGGGCGGCCTTCTGGGGAACCGGAGCGCAGCGATCTCAACAGAGGACTGATTAGCAGAGATTGGCTGTGGGCCCCTGCCACGGGCCATGTGTCCCCAGGAGCGGAGAACGTGGGTACCTTAAGTCCAGGGACCCAAGACCAGGCCCAGTGGTCCCACTCGGCTCTGGTTGTTGGACCCAAATATCCCGAGACCCTGTTCACTGTCTCTGGGCGGGCTTAATTCTGGCGCCCACTCGGCTCTTCACTACATCACACTAGGGGCTCACTAAAGAGGTGAAAGCCAGGTCTCATCCCAACCACAGAGTGTCCGTGTTGAGATCCGGATGGGTGAGACAGGGGCAAACTTCTCAAAGACCTGGCCGAGAGCGCAGAAGTGCGGGCTGCCGTAGGTCTAAAGGTCAAAGCGGGAGGACGATTTCATGTGGCGCTGACGTCAGCATTCTTGGCCTAACATCTGCCATCCCCAGCGCTCAGCAAAAGCCAGCCCTCTGATTCAGTCAGTCCCTGTCAAAACCTTACCTCCTTTTTGAAAACCAAACTCTGTTCCCTATTGCTTTTCTGCTCAGCAACCCTCTTTCTATTTGTGCAAATCTTAAACCATGCTACTTTGAATTTTAAATTAGCAATTGGGATTAACCAGATTAATCAGTTACCACCTTGCCAGTTAAAAAGTCTGTGTGGCTTAGTATTGCAGGGTCCTGAACTAAAATGTCAGGACACGTAGGTTCTAATCCTGCTATTTTAGTCAGCTAATTTAGAAAGATATGCAGTCAGAAAGAGATTGGATTTTACAGAAAGTCAACACAAAAGAAAGGTCTGAGAGTTGTGGCTAGAGACAAATCTGAAGAGAGCTAGGCCTCCTGCCTCCCTAGAAATAAATAGTAATTTGAGATTATGCTGTAATTAGACCATCAGGTCCAGTCGGCCAACGTAAACGTCAAACATATAAATGGGTGACACACAGATGGTTAGAGACATATCTGGACTCATACTCCTCTCTCTTTCCAAAAAAGTGTTATGGGTTGTTTTT
>PVIR01024751.1:0-25627 GCA_004026965.1 Petromus typicus | reverse complement strand
GAAATGGCAGCCATTCTATGTGGAGTGAGATGAAATCTCAATGTTGTTTTCATCTGCATCTCTCGAATGACTAATGATGTTGAGCATTTCTTCATATGCTTCTTAGCTGCTCTTACTTCTTCCTCTGAAAAATATCTGTTCATTTCAGATGCCCATTTTTGAATTGGGTCATTAAATTTGGGTGGGCTGATTTTTTTGATCCCTTTGTATATTCTAGATAGTAGCCCTTTGAAGCTAATTAGACATCTTACAGGCAGCTAGATAAGGCTGGCCTCAAAAAGTCCATCTGGAGGACAATGGAGACAAATTTACTGAAGGTAAACATTACAAGAGGAGAGAAAGTACCACACCCATGAGGATAAATAGCAGTGATTGATACTGGTACCAAGTAGGTACCAATCACCTTGGTGGGGAGGGTAAAGTTCTAACCCACCCCTCCAGAATAGATCCCAGACTGGAAATCGTGGTATGCTTGTTAGGTGATTTGCTTTCCCACTGGATTGCCCTTTAATCAAGATTAATCTTATTGGTTGATCCTACTTTTGTCTACCTTTTGAATCTTATTGTCCCCTTCTGACCCTCTCAGGCAGAAGCTTTCTTTCTCAGTAGTTTTCCTGCTCTTAACCTCCATTGTTCCTAGAGCTCGTTCTTCTATTTTAGAGAACACGAACTCACGTTCTAGACAGCAAGTCATACAGGGAAACAAGCCTCACCCCCAACCCACTGGATACCTGAAACTCGAGCTTGTGTTCCCTCAAAATCACAGAATGAACTCTAGGAACAATGGAGGCTCAGAGGAGGAAGATTTTATTGAGAAAGAAAGCTTCTGTCTAAGAGAGACAGAAGGGGGACCAGAAAGTGGGAAACCCGCTCACCTCTCTTCCCAGGGGGATTTTATGAAGCAAAGCCACAGGTGGGGCGGGTTTAAGGTGGGACAAAATTACAGTCAACAAGTAATATTGCAAATACAGTCACTTAGGTAATATTGATACAGTGAGAAATCACAAAATGGACAAAGCCAGGATCAACCAATAAGATTACACCGAGTGTAGTTGCTTAGGTAACACTGATCAAATAGGGTTCCAATGAGAAATCAAGTCATGTAACTAGCGTGCCAGGGTATTTAGTCAGGAGACTTCTCTGGAGAGGTGGGGTCCAGATCCTGGCCCTCCACCCACGAGATTTTCAATTACTGCTTTTCTGGGATGGCGGATCAAGATCTCGACCTTCCACTGCACGAGGGACATTGCAGCCTATCACTCACTGCTTTCTGGGAACGGTAGTTTTCACCTTTGACAACACTGACTTTCAGTGAAGGTCTACTTTCTTAGGGGTGTTTCCAGGGCTGGCCCTGTCTAACTGCCTGCAAGACATCTAATAGCTTACCTACCTATAACTCTAGCAGGTTGGGAGCCATACTATTTCCCTTGCTTGGACTACTTTAGCTTATTTGGACACAATTCCTGGGTCACTTGCTGTCCTGTATCTGTCGCCGTCACCCACTGGAGCTCCCTGCATAGCCCAGAGCCTCGCTGGCTAATAGGTGGAGGGAAGCACCTGCCCTGCCAGGTCAGTCGGCGGCCACACTGGAGGGCATGAAGGCTGGTCCCCGACACTGCTCTCTGCTCTCTGTGGGAAAGGACACACCACAGAGATGCATCTTGCTTCTGGGAGGTTGTCCCTGCTCAGGTGGACACCTGGGTTTCAAACTCATCAGACAGCCTTCTGCGCTCTCTCAGGACGCAGCTCCCCTCGTGAGACAGCGTGCACGTTATGACGGGGTCGAAGGCCGGCTGCGTCCAGTCTCAGTTCTGCCCGCTTGCTGTCCGGCTCTGGACAGCGACACACTGGTCCTGGTGGCCACCCAGGTGGCACAGAGCCTGGGGAGAGTGAGGCCCTGGTTTGACACCTCCTGATTTCAAAAATCTGCAGACTCTGATCCTGGGCCAGAAGCAAAGATCTGTGTGAGGGGCTGGGTTTGAACCTGGGCCCTCTTCACACCAGGCAAGCGTTCAACCTTTGAGCTACATCCCCAGCTCCCCTCTTCTCCTTTTTGACCCAGGTTCAAACTAAACCGTGTAGGCTAGCCTTGAATTTGTGATCTTTCTGTCTCAGCCACCCCAGTAGCTAGGATTACAAGTGAAGAAGGTGGAGTGTGTTACAGGAGTGAGCCGTGATAAGGAAGTGGGTGTGCGCACCCCAAGGAGAGCAGTCGACCCTCTGTGAATTGCTCGGATATGAGATCCTCTTTCCCAGGTGGGCACCACTTCCTGTGTTAGTCAGGGTTCTTAGCTGGGAGCAATAGACATAGACACCGACTGGCCTAAACAAAACAGGAACACGCTGCAAAAATACCGAGCGGCCCCGATGTCCCCGGAAGGCTGGGCCCTGGGCTGGAAGAATCAGGGAGGGTGTAGGGGCTTGAGGAGGGTTGGGTGGTGCAGGCCCTGGCCTCAGAGCAATGTCTGGGCCGGCTTCCGGCTGGGCAAGGCAGTGGCCACAGAGGGAGTCAGGGTTATGGCGGATTCACCTAAATTCAGAGAGAACCTGAGGCTGGGTGACCGGTGCTCCCTGAGTCTCTCACAGCCTTCTGGTCCAAAAGTGCAGCGTCCTCAGCGCTCTGCTTGGGGGTCCTCCTTCCCCTGAAGTCAGCAGCCTGAAATCAGCCTTCTGCCAGCCTCAGATGCACACACAGGCACAGTCTCTGGGCAGAGCTGGGGCTCCAGGGGCCAGGCTGCACCGAGGACGCCCCCCCAGCCTCTGTGAGGACACTTTCCCTGTGGATCCCATGCAGAGGGGCCCTGGGTGGATTTCGGGCTGAGAGGCTCAGAATGAAGAAATTGTGTTCCTGATCCGCAATGTCCAGCTGCGCCCTGCCCAGGGCCTGGTCCCCACAGGAGCCGGGGCGGGCTCTTTCTGCTCCAGCGCTGGGCTTGGCCCATGTGGAGCCGACAAGACACAGGTCCTGCAATGCACAGACAGCAAAGGCGTGGGACTCCTGGCTCTGAGTGCCGGCCCTGCCCTAGCGCTGCTCCGTGCAGCAGCCTCTGCACCAAGGACTCCTGCTCACTGCCAAGCCTTTTGCATCTTCACTCTCTGCAGGGACTTGCTTTTGAGCCCACCTTCCCCGAAATTCTGCGCTCCAGGAAATCCTTCTGCCTCAGCACCCTCTGCCTCCAGGCTATAGCCAGGCCACCACTGCACCCAGCACAGCAAATCCTTTTCCTTCCTTCTTTATTATAAAAATTTTAAACCACAATTAAGAGCTGTCTCTTACTAGTGTAAAAATAGCTCAGTGGAACAAATGAATAAGATAGAAACAGACCTTAATACATATATTTAAAAGTTGGTCTAGCACACGAAAGCCATTTTGAGTCCCAGAGAAAGAATTTTAATGGTGATGTAATTGGGTATTCTGAATAATCAAGTTATAACCTCATTCCCAATGATCACCAAAATAAATTCTGCATGGATTAAACAGTCTTCTATAAAACAGAATCAGTGAAAAAAGTAGAAAAATATTAAATGTCAAATCTCCAAATAGGGAGATTAAGCATCATTTCTCAGGGCTGGGGGTGTTGCTCAGCAGTAGTACCCTACAGTTTAAATCAATATGCAGTAGTACTCCTAATAACAGTGCTGTAAAAAAAAAAAAATCAATTTTTGTGTGTGTGACAGGGACTCACTATCTTGTCCAGGCAGGCCTCACACTCATGGCAGTCCTCTTGCCTCAGCTTCCCAGGTCCTAGAATTACAGGTGTGCACCACTCTGCTTGGATTAGTAATGATTTAAAAACCACAGAAAAAAGTTTAAATCCAAAAGCTGCTTGGCAAGGCTGGGGCATGAGAGTGGCCCTTTCTGTGTGCCTTAAGTGTGAGGAAAGGGGGATGGAAACGTACTTCCTGCTGGGCAAGGGGCATGGCCTCTTCCCCACCACATGCCCATGCAGGGAGCCTGGGCCAGGTTTGCAAGAGAAAATTCCAAATTCAAATGACCTGCAGGCTGTTTGCATTGCTAGAGGTAAAAAAAAAAAATCAGAAATGGAGACACTTGGTTCTGCCCTGTGGGCTGGAGAGAGTAGAGAAGGCTTTCTGGAGGGTGGCGGTCAGTGGGGTCCCCAAGGCAGCAGCACTGGCCCCCATGGCCTTTCCTCCAGCCTGCGAAGAGTGGAGGGGAAGCCAGGGCACCACGTGGGGGCAAGGGGAGCTCACTGCACCTTGTCCATGTAGATGACACAGGCACACACACTACAGATGTCACATATAATGCACGTCTACCACCGTTGTGCCTCCGTGCGCAGCGCTCCGTTTGGAAGTGTGGCTTTGTTTAGATGAGCTGACCAAACACAGAGCATGTGATACTCAGGCAGGATGCAGACTTGCTCCGATTCTGGCTTCTCAGCCCCACGGGCCATGCAAATCTGTGTGTGCACCATCTTCCTCTTCTTTGCTTCTCTCCACAAACTGTCGTATACCATGCTCACTGTTATGCACTTTACATTTTCTTTTTTGTTGGAGACAGGCTCTCGCTTTGTAGTTCAGGCTGGCCCTGAGCTCAGCCTCCAACTCTCATCACAGCAATCCTCCTGCCTCTGCCTCCCGAGGGCTGGGATGACAGGTGTGAGCCATCACGCCCAGCACTGTGGTATGTGCTACTGGTTCCTGCTGGGTGTGAGTCTCCACACCCAGTATGGTATGTGGTTAACCAGGGATTGAACCCAGACCCTTGTGCCTGCAAGACAGGTGCCGGAACCACTGAGCTAAATCCCTGGCCCTTGCATTTTCTTTTTTATGAGATGGGGTCTTGGTATGTTGCCCAAACTGTCTCTGAATTCCTGGGCTGCAGGGAGCCTCCTTCCTCAGCCTCCTGAGCAGATGGAACTGCCCAGGCACATCCTTGACCCACTTGTTTCCAATTTAATCTGCCCCCAGTGATGGACATTTGCATTGTAACTGACTTTGCTTTGAATTACAGATAAAGTTGCAATGAATAGTCTTGTGCAGAGGTCATTTTGAAAATAAAATGCAATGGGTATGGTAGCGCATGCCTATAATCCTAGCACTCTGAGAGACTGAGGTAGGAGGATTTCAAGTTCAAGTTTAGTCCTACTTAGTGAAATACCGTCCCAGAGAAAAATCTAAATAGAGGCCCATAGTGTGGCTCAGTGAGAGGCCTGGGTTCCCAGTACCAACTCACACATACAGTGACAGCTCTCTGTGATCCCCAACCCTCAATAAGAGTTTGTTTTTTCCAGAGCCTGGGCTGTGGAAAAGGGATGTGGAGGGGAGCTCAGTGCTCACCCCCTACCAGGGATGAAAGGTGAGTGAGAAAAGGCCGGTATGGGAGGCCTTCCTACCCCTCTCTGCTAGGACACGCGGCCGAATGTCCTGGGAGAAGCCGCCCTGTCCACTTCTCTGCTCGGACGTCAAGAGGGTCCAGGTGAACCAAGCTCCCTGAGCTCTTCCTCCCCACTTCCTGTGCTGCAGGGCCACCGGCCCACACCCTTCTCTCTTCACTAACTGTTACAATTCACCGCTCTTTGCTACCACGTTATACACGTTCCGGGTCTGGCCACGTTCAAGGGTTTTTGTTTCTTTCGTATGAAGACCTTGATGTGCATGTAAAAAAATTAAAATGTTAACATCAAATAAAATCTTACACTTTTCTCCTGTTCCTCTTTTGTCAGTTTAATTCACAAGCCCCCGCAGAACTTGAGTGATCTCTGTGCAGCAGGTGGTAGAGCCACTGAGGAAAACAAGGGGGTCTCAGTCTCTCGAGGGTGACGTCCCCTGCCAAGGGGGAAATGGTCAGGCCCTCCCAGGGCTTCTGAGCGACTGGGTCATCGGCTCCCATTCCCACTCCAGCTTCTGTGGCAAGGACACTACACTACTGTACTGGCCCGCCTGGAACCACTCATCCTTGGAGGCAGCGATCACACGTCTGAGTCCAGTGCTGGGGTCACAACCCAGGAGGCAGCGGGAGACCATCACTGCCCTGTGTCACAGCTTGGACAGTGAGCCCTTTTCTGTCCCCCCATTTGTTACCAGCACTTTCCCCTCACTGGTTTTTTTTTCCACTGTTCTTGAACCCATCAGATGACTGGCAAATCCCAGCACCCGAGAAGCTCAGCTCACCTTTCCTGAGAGCTGAGAGCAAGGAGACAAAGCAACAGCAGAAGGGCTTAGAAGACTTGGACGTGTCCGGCCCTGAGCGTGGAAATACGCATACGAAGCTGGGACCCTAACAAGAAAGGAAAATCTCCCAAACTTCTGTGGAACATTTAAAAGTACAGCAGACCCTGAGGAGGAAGTCCTTCCTCATACCTGTGTTCCTGCATTCTCTTTGCTTGTCCTCAGCAGATGTCATCCGGCCTTCCGCATATTTCCTTATCTCTGAAGCAGGTCATACTGGCCTGGCCCACAACAATTTGGCTCACAACAATTTCCAAACTCAAATTACACATAGACCAGCAACAAATCTATTCAATTGCCAGTTTAAAAAACTGTACCTTGTAAGCACCTCTTGGTTTAAAAATGAAAAAAGAACAGTAGTTTGGGAAAGCAGCCCAGCATCTAGAAGACTTGGGAAGGGCACAGTGAGCCGTCTGTCCAGGAGCTTGGCAGGAAGCAATGTTTGGTATTTGCTGGGTCTCTCATTTCATATGTGTTGTTTCCAAGCTTAGCAGACTGTGGGTGCTTTAAGTTTTCACATCTTTGAAGATATTGATTCTACTTTTTGAAGTGTCGGTATTCTCTTGTTTTAAGTTACTTTTATCAGCTTGTGTGTTTTCATCTCCATGTTCGGGTCTTTCCTCACAAATCTTGCTATTTCTGCCTATGTAAGGCTTTAAAAGGGTCTTTCAGTGGTACTTTCGGAGCTTTATTGATCACTGAGCTTCATTTTGTGGTGACAGTGCAGTGAGATAGTTGTTTTTATTTTCTTTTAAACTGGAAGACTTCCCTTGGCCACATGTTGGCATTTTCCTCATATAAATCTCTTTCCCCAGCAGACTGCTCCAGTCTGACCAGAGCCGGACACTGGGCTGGACACCCGGCAGGACAGGGGTGGAGAGTACAGGTTTCCACGCGTCCCCAGCCTCTGGCCTCGTGCTCTGCTTAGGAAGCAATTTTGGTCTTACTTTGAAAGCAAAAACCACTGTGGCAGCCCCGAGTGAGCTCTGTGGGCAGTGGCAGGGGCACCTTTAGCCAAGATCAGATGAGAGCGCACCTGCAGGACCCGAGATGGGGGTCGCCCTGGGGCTGCTGGTGTGATGTTTCCTCTGCTTATGCAAGCCAAGGGCTTTCTGTGTTCTAGAAGCAGCTCAGAATTCCCTGAGGATGTTCTCTGTGTTACTGTTAAGGTCCTCCTTGCGTTTGATCCTCCCCAGACCCTTGTTAGCACTGAGGGTTGAACCCAGGGCCTTCGTGCTGACCTATATCCCCAGCTTTTTTTTGGGGGGGGGGTTAAGATACCTATACGTCGCTCAGGCTGGGCTTCAATTTGCGATCTTCCTGCCGCACCCTCCCAGACTGCTGGGATCACAGACATGCTTCACCATACCCATCCTGGTTTTGATTTTCATGCAGTCATTGCAGTGAGATTTTGGGGAGGCTTCATGGTGAATTTGACAATTCTTTCCCGTGTATCTTGTCTGACTCTCTTCAGGTGGGAGTGGAGGGCCTTCCTTAGGGCTCATCCAGAGCACCTTGGTCCACTTTCAAAACTGGTTACTTTGATTCTAACTTCTCTCTGGGATCCAGGTCAATTTTCTTAATTTGTTTTTCTTTTCCTCAGTCCTTCCTGCTGCTAGACATTGTGGTGCAATCCTGTAATCGCAGCACTTGGGAGACTGAGCCAGGTGGATCAGGAGTTCAGGTCTAGCCTGGGCTATGCAACAAGTTCCAGACCAGCGTGAGCCTGTCTCAAGCCAATGAAGAACAATAACAACTCTGGTACGGTGGTTCACACCTGTAAATCTTGGTTCTCTGGAGGCTGGAGCAGGGAGAATCACAAATTTAAGCCCCATATGGGGACTTTGGTGACTTAGTAAGACTCTTGACTCAGAAAATAAAATAGGCTATAGATGCAGTTCAGTAAGTAGGTCCCGAGTTCAATTCCCAGTACTGAAAAAAAGAGACATGTATTATTATTTACATGCCTTTTTATTTTTTTAAACAGGGTCTTGACTAGCCTTGAGCTCACAGGAATCCTCTTGCCTCTGCCTCCTGACTGCTGGGTTTATAGGCATGAGCCACCATGCCCAGCTACACGTCTCTCTGCATGAAAAATGACTTTGTTTCTCCTCTGCAACAGCGCTCTGTGATGAATGAAGGGTGAAGGGAGGGCTCCTATTTGATATTCTAGAGATGAGGAAGACGAGGATCAGGTGTTTGTGAGAAGAGGTTGGCTCAGTGACTCAGCGTCTGGCTCCCTCATGTCAAATTCACTTTGCCTGGAAGTGCTGGGGCTGGAGCCCCAGGCCCAGTGCAGGCTGAGCGTGTGCTCTGTCACAGAGCAACACTCCTGGAACAAGAGTTTGACTGCAGGAAGACAGCCCATCGCCGTTGCAGGGGTTCTTGTCTTGCCTAAACTTTGGTGAGGCATCAGCATCTTTGAAAATCTGACCAAGCCCATGGGCTCTGAATTCAGAAAATGCACACGCCTATGAAAACTTCACTCTCTCATTTTAGCTGGTTTGTGAATGGCTGGAAAACACCCGAGAAAACTTTGCTAAGAAATCCCACGATAGAATACTCTTCAGACATTGGGCTTATTCTAAATTATAATAAACAGTCCCAAACATTCCATCAGATTTCAGCCTTTGCTAATTGAGCAGCAGTCCACCAGGAAAAGCTTTCCATACTGCAGCTGTCAACATCAGGGAAAGGTAAGGCTGAGGCAGCTCCAGGCATTGGAAGGAAAGTAATAATAGGAGTCACCTGGGGTGGGAACCATTACTGCCAGTTTACACCTGAATCTGCAAGTTCAGCCACTGGATGGAACTGTGCGTCCGAGGCAGCATCAGATCCGCAGGACTTCAAGTTCTCTGTGTGGGAGGGGCAAGAATTAATTTTATACATCACTTTTATTGGTACATATTTGTCATACATATTGACCTGGAATTATCTTTTCCCATTCCTCTTCCCTCACGCCTTCTTCCCCTCCTCATTTATAAGAACTTCCTATTTTTCTTCCATTCTCTTTTTTTGGTACTGGGGACGAACTCCAGACCTTGTACCTGCGAGGCAGGTGCAGCGTTACTGAGCTAAATCCCCGGCCTTCCATTCTCTTTACCTTGTCCCTTCTTCCTTTTCCCATTTAAACATGTTCTTCCTTCTTCCTAGTGTCTATCTCCCATTATGCTCCTTATTTATCCTTTGAGTTTCTCATACAAGAGAAACATTATGATATTTAACCCTGGGTGGTTGATTTATTTCACTTAAAATTACGGTGTTATTGCATCTATTTATTCACCAATGACTCGTTTATCCAGAGTAGTACAGCAGAGTAGTACACCATGGCATATAAATACATCTTTGTCCAATCATCTGTTGATGGGCATATGGACCATTTCCAAGATTTAACTATGACAAACTGTGGCACTATAAACACGGGTGTATGTACATGCTTTGGCATGATGCTTTTAACTCAAGAGCCCAGGAATCAGTCTGAAAAGCCCCACGGGTGCGTGTGTGTCGAATGTGGAAGCCACTGAGAGGGCTAACACGCAGGAGGTGGGGCGGTGGTTCCAGCGTGTCCGGGTGGGAATCGAGGGCGCTGGGCTCTGCGAGTTTAGACCACTCGAGACCCGGCTCCCTCTCTACTCAGCCCGCTCTTCTCCATACCGGGGGGACCCCGGGGTGTCTTCTCGAGCACCTGAGCTCCTGGGAGGGGGCCCAGAAAGACAGCAACAGAAGACGCGAGCGCGAGGACGAGGGCTACCCGTCCCGACACGGCCCGGAAGTCCGCTCGGCGAGGACCTCACCCAGTCCGCGGACAGACAGTTCGTACGCCCACCGCCGCCGTGCGGGCTGCAGCACCGGACACTCGGCCAATCCGCGCCCTGCCCCCCTTCCCGTGGTCTGCGTGCTACCACGGAGACGAGCCGGGAGAGTCCAAACACGGAGGGGGTCTCTGCCTGAGGCGCGCCTCTGATTCCCCCTGTGGTCGGCAGTTCCCACCCGCTCTCGGCCAATGGGCTCACCCAGAGGGCAGTCCCCGCCCACTCACTTCCGACTTCCGGCCAATGGGAGCGCGCGCCGGCCGGCCAGTCCCCTTTCGGCTCCTTCGGCGTCGCGCGCTGCCCGGGAGACGAGCGGCCGAGTCGGGGGACGGCGGTGCGGCTGGCTAGGTGCGCGGTGTCAGGGCGCCCGCGGGCTCGGCTCGAGCCTCCTGCTGCGGCCCCCGCGCCTCTGCTGGGGCCGGCGTGGCGTTGGGGCCCCGTGGGCACAGTCGGGACCGGCTGCGGGGCGGCGGCGCCTCTCCCGCGTGGGCCCCGCGCTCTGGGGCGGCGCAGGGTGCCCGCCTCCCCTTGTCAGGGACCTCTGGCGCCCGGTACAGCTGCCGGCTTGTGTTCAGTTTCCGAGGAAGAGGCTCCAGGTTTCTCCAGGGCACCTTAGGAAGCCTTCCCTGGGGGAGATGTAAGCTTAGTGGAAAACTTTCTCGCAGAGTTTCGTTAGCGTTGTCTGCGTGTAGGAACCAGTCTACGGAGGATAAAAATGAAGAGACGGATCAGCTTAGAGTGGGGGGGCCTGGGCGCTTGCGTCTCCCTTTGATAGAGGGCCCCACGTGAGTGGTGCACCTTGGCTTCATTCACTCAGGCAAGGTGCGAGCAATTAAGAGTTCCACAGGATTCACCTGTCTCCTTTCCTCTGTGGTACTTTTTCGGGTAAACAACAGGATCCAGGTAGTATTACTTCTCCCTGAAGCAAGTCGGTGCGTTTGCATCCCTTCTTTTGAGTGCTCGTGGGGGGATCAGGACTGGATTTTACCATCTTGTCTCCCACAGCTGTTGGATTAACGAGTTTCATTTTGCCAGTTTTGTATGTCGACCTAGCTTGTGACCTCCTTCAAAAAGTTCCACGCGGGGGCGGGGGAGGGGTTCAGTGCGTGTAACTTAGCTCGGTCCTGTCCCTTTTACTCACCTTCACACCCCCTGAATTCTATTTCTCTTGTCTGATGATAGCTTTCCTTCTATTGCCATTGTTTTTAAAGTTCAGCTGTTTGGGAAAACATGAGATAAATTTGTCTATGATCTGTCATATTTTGCTGTACATGCTGATCTTGAGATCTTTCCAGTTTTGTTTTTGGCAGATGATAAAATTTTGTTTTTTAAAAAGGAATTTTTTTTTTTTTTGATACAGTCTCACCATGTAATCTAGTTTGGCCCCAAACTCAAGTAGATTAGCCTGCCTCAGCCAAGTGCTGGAATTACAGACATGCCTGGCTCTAGAGTAATGTTTTAATGGAACCTAGTGCTTTGCATTCAGTTATGCGGTTTTCCTGCTTTAATAGCACAGTTGAGTCATTGGAGCAGGAACTGTAAAGCCTTTTTTAAAAAAAAATTAAAATATGAGTTTTCTTATTTGAGATGCAGTGTATTGCCATTTAAAATTTTTCTTTTATATCTGTAGAGATTTATCATGTTTCTGTGTTTGCTTTTTGAGATGGATCTTGTATAGTTCATGCTGGCCATGAACTCCCTGAGTAGCCCAGGCAAGCCTTGAACTCTCAGTGATCCTCCTGCCTCAGATTCCTGAGTTGTAGGATTACAGGTGTGAACCAACGTTCCCAGCTCATCAGAAGGATTTACTTTTGGTGGTACTGGAGCTGGAATTCAGGCCGTTGTGCTTATAAGTTGAGCGCGGTACTACTGAGCTACATCCTCGGCTCATAGTAAGGAGTTTTAAGCAGCTTAATAATGTTAGCTACAGTCACGCTGTTCTGCCCCAGAACTCGGCATCTTGCATTTGAATGTCTGCTCATAAAGTCACTGGCTGTGCCCTCCTCGTGCTGCCCCAGCACCAGTGCTCTGCTGTTAGTGTCACTGTCCGTGCTGCCTTGTATAGTGGTGCCTGGCTAACCCCTCTTCCTAGACCGTCACCAGGGTTCCACCCCCTGTTGTTGTCCGGGAAGCACCTGCATTTTTAATGCTTCTCTGAGCTTCCGGGGACTAGTAAAGCCCACTTTTGGAGTGTCTGGGTGGGCCCTGCAGGTGTGGTCTTGGGGAGTCTGTGTCTGTCCCTGTCCCTTCTCTCCCCACTGTCCCCTTCTCCTTGGCCACCTCAAGCTAAGTAGCTTTCCTTTGCCACACCTTCCACCATGTTTTCAGGAAGTTGTGTGACTGAGGACATGCATGAGGTACACAATGTTTTTTTTTTTTTTTTTTTTTTGAGACAGGGTCTCGGTTTGTAGTTCAGGCTGGCCCTGAGCTCAGCCACAAACTCATCACAGCAATCCTCCTGCCTCTGCCTCCCGAGTGCTGGGATTACAGGCGTGAGCCACCACGCCCAGCACTGTGGTATGTGGTACTGACTGCAGCTGGGTGTGAGTCTCCACAGCCAGTATAGGTATGTGGTTACCGGGGATCGAACCCGGGTCCTTGCGCTTGCAAGACGGGCGCCCGAACCATTGAGCTAAATCCCTGGCCTGAGGTACACAATATTTTCAGTACCCAAAAGAAACCTCAGCCCTGAGCTTGCTGCTCTTTTATTTCAAAGGGATTTTGTTGAGACTTTGTCTTCCTGGACACCAGGTGATACGTAGAGTGTGTCTAACGAGAATATTTTACTGCGTAGGTAATTTATGGGAAATGTTCCTTTCTCAAAAAAGAAAGGGAATGTCGTAAATTTATGTTCTTTCTTTAGCTTTGTTGAAATATGGATGGGAAATAATACTTTTAAAGTGTGCAGTGAGATGCATTGAAAGTCCTGTACAGTGAGTTTCTGGGAGGTTTTAGTAGTCTTAATATGCATGATACCTTCAGAGACACTGGTATCCGAAAGATTTTAGAGAACTTTGATAATGTTGTATGTATATTGTTTGCAGTTCTAATTCTACTTTAATTCTAGGTGAAATCTAGTCTAATAAAAGATTATACAAAGTCCTTATTCACTCATGAAATGAAAAACAAACAATGGGCAGGAAGTTGAACTTGTTTAGCATGTGCCCCAAGTCTGCAGGGCGCAGTGCTCGTTGAAAAGCGCAGTTCCTGATCAAGGACAGAGACCAGCTGACCTCTTCTGTACACAGGGAGCATTTCAGTGGCTAGTGGGCCCTCCAGCCTTTGAGGAGGCTGAGGGGCTCTGTCAGAGTGGGGTTGCTGTAGTAGAGTGAGCCGTGTGGCTTGTCCCGTAGCCTGAAGTACAACACGATGTGTCCTGTGCTGTGTCTAGATGACCTTGGGCTGGCTCCGTCCCTGCGGGTCAGGAGGAGCACTGTTCTGTGCGAGCCTCCACGATACTTGCACATCCATTGTTCCATTTGCTTTGTACAGTTGCTGGCGTTCAGGTGGGCATGTGTTACCCTGTTGTGGAGATAATGAAAATGCTCTGTTGTGTCATACTTCCAGTGTAAAAGAGAAACCAAGAAAAATAGCAGAGTAGAAGAAAATCTTACTCATTCCTCGAGTTTATTTGTGTTTAAAATAGCTGTTTTCAGTGGCCGGGGATTTAGCTCAGTGGTTCTAGTGCCTGTCTTGCAAGCACGAGGGCCTGGGTTCAATCCTAGGTTAACCACATACAATACTGGGTGTGGAGACTCACCCCAGCAGCAATCAGTACCACATACCACAGTGCGGGGCGTGGTGGCTCAGGCCTATAATCCCAGCACTCAGGAGGCAGAGGCAGGAGGATTGCTGTGATGTGAGTTGGAGGCTGAGCTTAGGGCCAGCCTGAACCACAAAAGCGAGACCCTGTCTCAAAAAAACAAAACAAAACAAAACAAACATAGCTGTTTTCAGTTTAAGATCTCAACAGGAAGTTGAACATGGATTTGTGAGTTGCTTCTTTTATTTATTTTTTCTTTAGTTGTGTTTATAAAAGATAAGCAAGTTCCAGCACTGGGATCTGGATTTTATGCATTTGAAAGAATTTTAGGTTTATTTAGATTTGAAGAATCCTAGACTAAGCAGTCCTTGCTAATGACTTGCTCTCTTGTGCCTCTGTTTACTTCTAGGTGCCATCTGACTGTGTGTGAGTGGCTGGCCCAAGATGGAGAACTTTATCCTGTACGAGGAGATCGGTAAAGGCAGCAAGACTATTGTCTATAAAGGACGGCGGAAGGGGACGATCAACTTTGTGGCCGTTCTTTGTACCGAGAAATGCAAGAGGCCTGAGATAACCAACTGGGTGAGTCAAGTGCGTCTCCTTCCATGGTGGACTGAGGTATCTGTATCCGGATACAAGCCTTCCCAAGCTGTGTCACCTGCCACGTTTTCCACCTGTAGCGAGTGCCCTCTGTTGGTGCAGTGCTGCAAGCTGAGTGAGCAATAGATGATCCAGGCAGTTGCCACCGAAAGGCGTTTTGGGTGCAAGGGAAACTTGTAGACATCTGCAACGCTGAGGTGTGAATATGAAGTTTTCAAAAAGGACGTTGGCTGAGTGCTTAGTGTTGGAATAGCTGGGTCACCCTCTGGCCTGTGTCACTTGTGCCATACCTAGTTTTAAGATGGCATCACTCAGAGGGACTAAGAAGTTTTCAGGACTGCATGGAGCCACTGGAGAGAGCTCTGGAGGTTGGAGGCTTTGTGATGCTTTGGGCTCTGCAGGGTTAGGGACAAACGCTGCCCTTGTCTGTGAGCCCAGCCCTGATTGAGTCCCTCGCCTCTGCCTCGGCAGGAAAACTGAACAGCATGTGGAGAGGCTGTTGCTGTGAGAACGGGATGTGATAGTGGGCACCTGGGTCCCCGCAAAGCGTCCAGTGTGTGCTGAAGCCAGCATGGCGAGCATCTGGGCCAGGTGTCTGAGGTATCCTGGCCCTGGCACACCCATGTGGGAATCCAGCAGGACGCTGATAGTGCCCAGCCTATGGCCTGAGGATGTGCTGCAGTCATCTCCACAGAGATCCCGACCTGGCAGGTGTGGTACACATCTGTCATCCTGGCTGGGAAGCTAGGCAGGAGGATCACCAACCTGAGCCTGGCCCTTGGCAGATTAGTGACTTAGCGGGACCCTGTTTCAAAATTTAAAAGGTGGGTGGAGCTGAGACTGGTTCAGTGCAGAGGCTCTGTGTTTAATTCCTCGTACTTAAAGAGACAAGACCGGGATGAACTGTTCGTCTGTTGGCAGGAGCCGTTTGTCACCTTGTTTCTGGTCCCTGAAGGATTAGCTCTGCCTCTCCTGTCAGGTCTCCTGAGCCCCGAGGCTCCCTCCCTGATGTTTCCAGGATGTTTGCAGGATGGGGCTCACCTTGGAGGCACAAGGGTCACGGAGTGGGACTCTGCCCCCACTCTGATCTTGTGGTACCTGGGAGGTGACCTTGGCACTGCGGGTGACACCTGCTGCTCTGAGTGTGACTCTCCTTGCGCTTGCTCGGTAAGTAGCAGTGTTTGTCACTCGTGCTGTGCTTCTGTCCCTGTGTCTGGCTCTGGCTAGGGCACAGCTCAGTGTGAAGATCCTGGGTGCAGCAACAGGCCAGACAAGACACAACTGAAGACAGAGCTTTTGTTTTAGATATCTTGAGGATAAGCTGGGCTATGATGGTTGGTTAGGTGTTTTTAAATGTTACTTTGTTTTTTTGGTGTTTTTGAGACAGGGTCTCCCTTTGTAGTTCAAGCTGTCTCCGAACTTGCTATGTAGCCCAGGTGAGCCTCAAACTCAGTAGTCCTCCTGCCTCTGCCTGCCAAGTGCTGGGATTACAGGCATGAGCCACCATGCCCAGCATTGTGGTATGTGGTTACCGAGGATTAGAACTCTGAACCTTATGCTTGTCAGGCAGATGCTCTAACCACTGAGATAGATCCCTGGCCCTAAATGTTACTTTCTTTTGAAATAAATATCTCACTATGTTATTAAGTGGCCCAGCCTTGCAGCTCCATGTTTGATTTGTGGTATTTTCATTTTCATCCCTTGATGGGTCTTTTGGTATATAGCTAGACATAAGTCAAGGAGCACCTGTACTTTGACCAGGAGCAGCAGCTATTTCAATGTGAATGCTCTTTTCATTTCCTAGAAAAACTTCTACAACTTATATGTATATAAACATGTGTTCTCCCCCCTGTAGTGCTAGGAATCAAATCCAGGGCTTTGTGCTTGCTGAGCAGGTCATCCACCACACTGCTGCACCTCCAGACCAAATCTCAGATTGTATGCTGTTAATTAAGCTTTTCCCTTGTGATCAGCCTTCATAGCTGTTATTTCTAATACCTGTAAATACCTATTTTTATCCATTTTCCATTTACATAGGTAGTTCTCATGAAGATTGAAGAAAAAATACATTGTTTTTGAGTGTGCATGCTCTGTGTTTTTATAGGTTCGTCTCACCCATGAAATTAAACACAAGAATATTGTAACTTTTCACGAATGGTATGAGACCAGCAACCATCTCTGGCTGGTTGTGGAGCTGTGCACAGGTGAGAATATGAGGGAGCAAGATGAGAGGGTACAGGGCAGTGGTGTCAAATCTGGGGCATGCCTACTGCAGTGGGCACATAGAACCTTGTCTGTTGACACTGAAACCAAGTCACTCCAGCAGCTGAGCATCAGATAATGGCAGTTTATTTTAAACTAAAATCTCAGTGTTCAAGTTTTATTGCCGTGTTGGAACTTTGTGATAAATAAAAGGGTTTTGGGTCACAGTTCATCTCCAAAAGGTTCACCATCACTGATACAGGGTGTAAACTTTCCTTTATTTTTTATTATAAGTATAAATAGTGTCAGTATTATTTACTATGATAACTTGAAGCTCTTGCTTGATACATATCAGGGAAAGTTAAAATAGGGTATTTTGTGAAAGTAAAAATTAGAAAATTCAATTTGGAATGGACTTTGATATATTACTGAAACATCTGTATAACAATTTAGGAAATATTTTAAAGTGGTTAATTTGTCAAATAAATTTGCCAGTAAGTGAAAAGAAACATTGCGGATTAATTAGCTGTTATTTAATAAATTTATAAAATGATCTTTGTTTCTATGTAAAGGATATATCAGCTGTATAGAAGCTTAAATGGAAAGGGACAAAGATGAAGCAACAAACGTCAGCATTTCGCAATAACCAGAGTTCCTGGTGACAGCTGCCGTGTCATGCTGTTACCTAGGGCTGTGTGTACAGAGAGGGCTCAATTCCTAGAGAATGTCTGGGCTTTCAGCCTCACTTCTTAAAAACTTAATGGAGAAAATAGATGAAATGAATATCACCCTTAGTGTATTTATATTTATACACTGAGTAATAATGAAAAGTCACTGACTATTGATGCATTACAATTATTGCTATATGTATTTCACTTGTTGAAGTTTAAAATTACAAAATAAATTGTCATGGTTCTTTGCATTAATGACTAATTTTCATCTTGCCTTTGGAATCAGTGGTGGGATCATGTCTGGGCCCATGCCTCACAGATAAACAGGCATGGTGTCCAGGGTCCCCCTTGTGTGACTTGTGTGACAACTGTTGTTTGTAACACTGGCCTGTCGCTCGGTCATGCCTGTTTTGGACGCTTCCTCAACACCAGAACAAAATCATCTCAGCCCTTTTGGGTGTCAACTTGGCACGTTGGGTCGGGCCTGCCCTTGATCTTCTCTTCCTCAGAGGTGTACAATGAGGGCTGTGTGTCTCCTGTGTAGGACCTGTTGCCCTTTGCAGAGCGTGGCCAGGTTCTGCACAAGACTCACTGGGCCGGTGCTCTGCAGACTGTGACTGTCATGTGCATTTTTGGGTTAGAGCTTTGCACTCCTCTCTGTAGCCCTTTGCTTCTTGCGGGATCCAGGTGATGATCCTCCCATCCCTGCTCATCTGTTGTTGTCTTCCAAGTGGAGGGACACTGGCTGGCATGCAGCACAGACCTGGCTCGCTATGCCTGCAGAGGTGCCTTTCCTTACCTCCCGTCAGGGTCACTGTCCTGATGGCATTTCAGTGCTCATGTAAGCTGGCAATGACCTCAGACCCCATGCAACACCAGTGAGTTCAGTGTGTGATTTTGATCAACCCTTTGCAGGAGGTTCTCTAGAAACAGTGATTGCCCAAGATGAAAACCTCCCGGAAGATGTTGTGAGAGAATTTGGGGTTGACCTGATTTCTGGTTTGCATCATCTTCACAAACTCGGCATTCTCTTCTGTGACGTTTCTCCTGGCAAGGTAATCCTTGAATTGTGATTTCTTGAAGTACTCATGTCAAAGGTGTCACTGGTGTGTGTGTGTGTGTGTGTGTGTGTGTGTGTGTGTGTGTGTGTGTGTGTGTGTGTATTAGTGCCAGTAAATGCTGTGCCACTGATTTCTTGAAGTACTCATGTCAAAGGTGTCACTGGTGTGTGTGTGTGTGTGTGTGTGTGTGTGTGTGTATTAGTGCTAGTAAATGCTGTGCCACTGATCCCAGACCCAGTTTTTTGAATGGAAGGGGACATGTGCTGTACCACATTGTAGCTGAACCCTTTGTGCCTTTGGAAGGTGAAGTCTCCTCCAATGGTTGAGAATCCATTTTCCTAAGGTGCAGAGTCAGAGACAAGCCTAGTGGTTGGCATTTTATTTTTGAGACAAAGTCTTGCTTTGTAGTTCAGATTGGCCCTGAACTCACTATATAGCCCAGGCCAGCCTTGAACTCATAGTATTCCTCTTGCCTCTGCCTCCGAGTTCTGGGATTATAGGCATGAGCCACTGCGCCTGGCATTGTGATAGGTGGTACTGGGGATTGAACTCGGGACCTTGTGCTTACCAGGCAGACGCTGGAACTACTGAACTAAATCCCTGGCCCAGGACTCTGGGCTCTTGTATCTTGATGCATGTTTGCAAATGACATTCTTGGCTCTGTGTGTGTGATTTCTGATGATGTTATGGTTCCAGTTTTTTGGTAAGATTAATGACTATAACCGAATGTGCTTCAGCATGTGGGCAGTGCCTCTGTGCAGATGCCAAGTGACCCTGGGCAAGTTACTCTGCCCCCTACACCTTGGTGTCCTCCTCTGTGATTTCATTGTTCTCTGAATTCTCTAAGCTCTTTGTTTACTCTCCATTGGGCCAGTTTGTGGCCTTCTGAGATGGGTCTGGCAGGGAGGAACCAATATTGGGGCTACGTTCCTTGCAGTGCCTGGTTCTATTCCTTATTCCCTGTTGGAGCCGATCTGTGGCCTTGCTGACTTCAGCTGTATCATGGATGTTGCAGTCTTCTTACAAAGTACAATTTTTGGTTATGATTTCCTTTCTCCTTTCTTTTTCTTTTTTTTAGACAGGGTCTTGCTTTGTAGTTCAGGCTGGCCCTGAGCTCAGCCTCAAACTCATATCACAGCAATCCTCCTGCCTCTGCCTCCCGAGTGCTGGGATTACAGGCGTGAGCCACCTTGCCCGGCACTGTGGTATGTGGTACTGATTGCTGCTGGGTGAGTCTCCACGCCCAGTATTGTATGTGGTTGCCAGGGAATCGAACCTGGGTCCTTTGCTTGCAAGACAGGCGCCGGAACCACTGAGCTAACTCCCCGGCCCTCCTTTCTCCTTTTACCTTTTATTTCTTCTACCTCTGCCTGAGTTCTTTTCTTTTAGTGTATGCCTATGAAATGAAAAGCTGAATGTTTCACTTTAAACTTTATTTTTGTAGGCCATCTGTATAAAAAGAAACTTAAACCTATTTAAAAAAACCTCCACAAACCTGGTGTGAATTGTAGACATTTTCATTTGAGTTGTGAATGCACTGACCCTGTCATAGCCATGAGCTATGTCCGTGTGGGGTGGCCGTGATCAGTGACTTGACTTATGGACAATGAAATTTGAAGTTTGTAGAATTTTCACACATCAAAGCCAACTCTTGCGAGTTTTTTAGCTGTGTTGTAGTACACAGGGCGTTGTAACTATGCAGCCATGGGGAAGCAGCCCTGTGCTGCCTTTTGGCTCAGGCTGTAGTTTGTTTTGTGGTTTGTTCTCTATGGTTTGTGTGTTCAATGATTTGTTGCCAGTGGCAGTGTTGTACACAGCAATGTTGAGTGGTCAGGACAGACCCTTGGGCTTGCTGGGAGGTCCTCACAGCTCCATGCCGCCTGGCTTGTTAGAAATGCAGACTCATGGACAGACCCTCCTGCAGCAGTGACTAGTGGTCTGGGGTTTGTCAAATCCACTGGGATGTTGTGTTCAGAGTCTGCAGACACCCTCACTGAGTACATGTGACTGGCAGTTGAGGTTCAGGGTCAAAAATGCTGTGAAAACAGAAGCACCCACCTGACGTATGGCAGCTGCCCACAGCCTTTTTAATTCTTGGCACATTTGAGAACTGACAGACACTCCTGATCACAGATTGTATCGGCTGACTTTGCACTTAACGCATGACTTCACGCTGAAGAGTTAAGCATCATTTCCCCCGTTTTTATAAAATACGTGAAGTGTCAAAGGATCATGGAAATTCCTGTCCTCCAAGCTAGACCTTGCACAGTCAGGCCACCAGCTCAGGACTCAGCTGTGGCCCCCAGTGTTCTCCTTTCAGCTGAGCACCAGCTCGCAGGTGGGTCTAGGGTGTGCTTTGGAATGCCAGGTGGAGTGGAGAGTGAAGACTGTTCTGGCCCTACTCATGGTCTTCTATGGGTATCTATGAGGGAGCAGTTGGCTTCAGGCACGTCCTGGCTTGCCAGGCTCCCTGTAGACGTGCTGTTGTGTTTGCATTCAGCCTCTCTGAGCACCATGTGAGCCACCTGTGGTTGTGCCCTGTTCCCTGAGCACCGCCAGAGCAGGGCCATGAGGTGCTTGTTATGCTCATGGTTAAGAAACAAGGAATAAGGAACACACGCCCAGTGCAGACACACCTTTGCAGCATGTTTGGCCCTCACTGGGCTGAAGCTGTGGATGCAGAGCCCGAGGTTGCAGCAGGCTGGTGACTGTGTGCTGTTTTTCTCTTCCCTGGAACCTGAGGTTCCCCTATGCTTTTTGGGGTTGGACATTGTTGATTCTGTCATTAAAATGTTACTTTTCATTTGCCTCCTTTTGAAAGTAGTTGCAGGATGCGAATTTAGCTCAGTGGTTTCGATGCCTGCCTTGCAAGCACAAGGACCCAGGTTTGATCCCTGGTAACCACATACAGCAATACAGGGCATGGAGACTCATGCCCTCTAACAATCAGCACCACATACCGCAGTGCTGGGTGTGGTGGCTCACACCTGTAATCCCAGCACTCAGGGGGCAGAGGAAACAGGATTGCTGTGAGTTTGAGGCTCACCTGGGCTATGTAGTGAGCTCAGGGCCAGCCTGACCTACAAAGTGAGACCCTGTCTCAAAAAGAAAGTAGTTGTAAGCTGGCCCTCCAGAGGCCTTTAACAGATCTATAAAGAACCCAGACCTTATGTGTGAACTCACTGGAACCTCTCCCTGAAAATATTTTTTGTCTGGATCTTTTTAGATACTCTTGGAAGGGCCTGGAACACTGAAGTTCAGCAATTTTTCCTTGGCAAAAGTGGAAGGTGAGAATTTGGAAGAGTTCTTCACTTTGGTGGCAGAAGAAGAAGGAGGAGGCGACAGTGCAGAAAGCATGTTGAACATGAAAAAGAGAGTCCAGGGTAAGTGGACCTGGGAGCTTGAGTTCACAGCTGTAGCCATGGGCCGCCCACGCCTCCTGTTTGTCAGCCTGGTATTTAATGGTACTGGGAGAAGTGTAAGGCACACATGTGGCCCTATGATCCACCTGGGATCTGTGGGCGGCTCGAGCTGTGGTGTTTGCTGAGTGATTGGAGGGTGACAGTGCCACACGAGTGTCTGAGGGAGAGTGAGGGCTGCTGGTGGGTCCAGCTGTGGGCCCTGGAGGCATGATTTCTGGGAAGAGTTACACAGCAGTTTTGTTTCCAGACAGTCAGTGACTGCTCACATCTTGGAGTGTGTGTTCTTCCTAGGTAAGGTGGGAAGAAGGTTTTGGTGAGTTATTGTAGCTCCTTGAGTGTCTGCAGGGCGTCCTTTATCTAGGTCTGAAACATGGAAGACTAAGCTGTTGTGGAGTGTATGTGATGCGCATATGTGCTGTCCACCATGTGCTTCCACTCTGCTGGGGCCTGGGAGGGTGTGGCGTGGCTGGGTCTGGGGGAACCTTGAGTAGTGACAGGAGGCACTCAGAGCTGGTGATGAGCTGCGTTCCTTTCCCATCACTGTCTGCACCTGGTCCGTGGGGGCTGCAAGGACTGGGCCCCTGGCTCACTTTGGTGGACATGGAGTTTGAGTCATAGATCTTTGCTGTTAAGCTGTGGGATATCAGGGTTGTTACTAGTGCTAACTTGGTCCATTTTTATTGTAATAGGTTAATAAGGGTTCTTTTGACTTATTTTAATGGTTAGTTGAGTTTATATTTATAATTACATGTGCTGGGTCCAGGGATTTAGCTCAGATGGTACTGTGCCTACCTGGGAAGCCCTTTGTACAAGTTTAATCCTTGGTACTGAAGAAAAAAAAAATACATGCGCATAGCTGAATGTGCCACACTGTTCACTAGATGGCTTTGCAAAGTCTATATTCATTTATTCCTTATAAAATATAACTCAAATTTGGGAAACATTTAAAAAGTGAAATACATGTTTCTTAGTTACTTTTCTTGTTGCTGAGATGAAATACCTGACACCCACAAGTTAAAGGAGAAAAGGTTTATTATAACTGTTAGTTTGTAGAGACTTCGGTCCATAGTGGGCTGTTCCAAAGCAGGGTGGCCTGACACAAGGGTGTCACATAGGAGAAACAGTCCAGGGCAGGGCAGGCAGGAGGCAGGAAGCATGGGCCTGGCAGGAAGCAGGAGCCGCCTTCTATCCCATACAGACTAAAAGTCTGTTGAGTGGTGCCACCCACACCCAAGATGGGCCTTCCATTATCCAAACTCAGAATTATGCTAAACCAATCAGTGGGTCTAACATAGTACTTATTACACTCTTAATCCCAGTATCACACACCCTAGATGCAGCCATCTCCAAAAATCCACCTTTATGAGTGTGTAAAACTTTGCGGAGGGCATTAGGTACAAGCCATAACAGCCTGTGAAGTTGTGGTCATGTATCACTTTTCTTCCTGTCTTTGTTCATCTCCTCAGGTTTTTCCCAGTAAGTTTGTGGGGTATGATATGGACACCTAACATTGTTTTTTCACTTTGATTTTAGGGTCCCCTGTATACATGGCACCAGAAATCGTGAGGGGCTCTGACTTTTCTGTTACCACTGACCTCTGGTCGTTGGGCTGTCTGCTGTATGAACTGTTTTCAGGTGATTACGTTCTGTTTCAGTGTAAAATCAGAACTAGCTAAAACAAAGAAATAATGTCAAAAAGGTGATGCCTGTAGTTTGCAAATATTTAAACCAAAAGATGTAAAAAAAAATCCAATTTTATATATACTAATTTTGGCTAATTTGCTTGATGTGGAAGTATGTCCAGATTCTTAAGAGTTTTCTGGCAGTACGTAATTTTTCATGATACTCCTCTGGAATTTTGAAATGTGTTTAATTATTAAAAATCAGGTGCATCTTGACTGAATTATTTGGGCACGTTGAGTAGCCCATGAAGCCTTCACTCATGGTAGTGGTTATGTGTTCTAAGTGAGTTTGTGTATAGCTTAGGATAATCAATTATTTATTTATTTTTAATTTTTTGAAACAGGATCTTGCTTTGTAGTTCAGGCTAGCCCTGAATTCACTATGTAGCCCAGGCCAGCCTTGAACTCACAGCAGTCCTCCGGCCTCTTGCCTCCGAGTTCTGGGATTACAGGTGTGAGCCACCACACCCAGCCAGGATAAGTAATTTTGAATTAGAGAAATAAAAAAAGTAGTATGCTGGGTGTATATATTAGGCATTAAGTAATTAATGACTGCTTTTTCCTGTTAATTTTATAATTCGAAATATCTGAAGCTAAGTTCGGAACTTATTGGTGACAGCACATTGTGTAATGTCACATTAATGTAATTTCAGGAAAACCTCCATTCTTCTCAGAAAATGTTTCAGAATTAGTTGAAAAGATTTTATATGAAGATCCTCTGCCACCTATTCCAAAAGGTAGGATTTCTGATAAGTTAATTAATGTCTTGCACCAATTTGTGTTTTACACTGTAAGTTAATTGACATCTTGTACCAGTTTATGTTTTACACTGTACTTGACTCAAAATCTGTTTTAATGATTCATAACCTGTAAAAGTTATATTTTATGTTTAGTCCCAAATTGCGTTTTTTTTCCTTTGCCATTTTTTAAATATTGAAATTGAAAGCGAAGTACTGTTTTCTCTCATTTAAAAACATGAACTAGTTTATGCTTCTGCATCACTAGAAGCCTTAAAGAGATAAATCTCCTATATATTTACATTTCTAAATTTATCATTTACTGAATTTGTGGTTATTTTGCATGGTGTCTCAGTGCTCACCTTTTTTTATTTTTTATTTTTTATTTTTTTGAGAGTGGGTCTTGCTTTGTCATTTAGGCTGGCCCTGAGCTCACTATGTAGACCAGACTGGCCTTGAACTCTCAGCATTCCTCCTGCCTCTGCCTCTTGAATGCTGAGAATACAGGCATGAGCCACCATGCCTGACATTGTGGTATGTGGTACTAGGGATTGAACTCGGGACCTTGTGCTTGCAAGGCACATGCTGGAACCACTGAGCTAAATCCCTGGCTGCTTGGTGCTCATCTTGATAGACCAGAAGCTGCCTTGCGGTCCTTTAAATTAAGTACAGTCATCCTACTGTAAAGCTGTATGATCTTTAATCATACAGATTATGATTGACATAACCTACGATTGATAATAATTTTAAAGAAAACAAATGACATGAATGGATGTTAACATATAATCATACATTATTGAGGACGTTAAGATCCCTAAGTGAAAAAAATTCTACAAAAATGTATTTATGTATTTATTTATTGGTTCCAGAAATCAAACTCAGGGCCTCATGTTTGCTAGGCAGAAGCTGTACTGCTGAAGTAAATCCCCAGCCCTGTTCTGTGTTTAAAAGAAAACATTTTCAAAAATAATGAATGGAAGAGACCTGCAGATTATTTTTAGTGTTTTTGAATTATCCATGGTGAAGAAAAAGTCGATATTTTGAAGTAGTCTATTTCTTTTCCAGTACTGGGAATCAAACTTGGGCCCTAGTGCTTGCCGGGCAGGCATAGTACCACTCAGCTAAATGCCCAACTAAATGCTTAGTCTGTTTGTTTCTTTTTTTTTGAGACAGGGTCTCACTTCTTTTGTAGTTCAGGCTGGCCCTGAACTCACTATGTAACCCAGGCTAGTTTTGAACTCACAGCAATCCTCGTGCCTCTGCTTCCTGAGTGCTGGGATTAAAGGTGTGAGCCACCATGCCCAGCATTGTGGTATGTGGTGAATGCTGGGATTACAGGTGTGAGCCCCAACACCTGGCCTTGTGGTATATGGTACCAGGAATCAAACTCGGGGACCTTGTGCCTTCCAGGCAGATGCTGGTACCACTGAGCTAAATCTCTGGCCCCCTATTAGTCTGTTTCTTAAACAAAAGCTGAATTCTTTT
>PVIR01024750.1:0-25558 GCA_004026965.1 Petromus typicus | reverse complement strand
AGAGACTGTCAATGAAAAAAAAAAAAAAACATGCTAATTGAATTTTCCAGGGCATAGCTAGTTGACTTGACCTGTGTAGCATGGCCTCATGTATTATTTTAGGAGAATAATATCCCATAAAGTCCAAACAAAAGAGATGTGGATACCAATAGAGAAGGCTGTTCACTTTCCCATGAGACCAATCACTAGATTTCCGGAGCCCAAGATGAGTTTGATAGCTCAGTGTATTAGTTAACTTTGAGCAAGTGTAGAAGCTGCTTACACTGGTGTCCTTGTGTTTCTTACAGAAGAGTGGTGAATTTCTCAGGCAGATGTCCAAGTTATCCAGATGTTGAAGAAGATCATGGATTGTGCAGAATGGTACTCTTTCATATGTTTATGACAGAAGAAACATAACAAAGCATGATCAGAAACAAATGGCTAAAGTAAGTAGCTTTCTAAAGAATACACACAAATCACTTTATATGCTGAAGATCAAGCTTCTAACTTCCATACTGGTAATAACTGTTTTCCATTTATTTTTACATAAATTAACTAAAATTTAAAATTTCCTGAACTACTAGCCCAAATCATAAAAAAATTTGGTTTTGGGTGTGTATTAGTTACTGCTACTAAATTATGGTTAAATTACTCATCCTAGATGAGTTGTTTTGTATTACATTTCTTTTGGAAAAAGTCAAGTGAACCCCTGTGAATCTTAGTAGGCTCTGGCCTTCCTTCCTTCTTTCCTGCATTCTTCTTTACCTCCTTCCTTTTCTACCTTCTTTCTTTCCTTTACCTTTCTTTATATCTTTCTTTCTTTCTTCTCTTTTTCATTGTCTAATTTAACTTAGAGTTGACATTTGAGTACATATTTTCTACCAACAGTCACAACATAGTCTACCAAGAAAGATAAACATGTAAGATTAAATGAGAATTCCTAGAGACAGTTTTAGAAATGCCATACTTTAATAAAATATTGACATTTATTTATTCATCATATTTGCTTGGCATTTTGTTATCTTAAAAATATTATGTGATGTACATAGCCAAAGAGATGGAGCTAATAATAGTCAAATATCAACAGACAGACAGAGAACTTCTGCCTCTGCATCTTCGCTTGTTTCTTCTGCAGACATGGTGGGACACCAGGAGGTAAAATATTCATGATTACACAAAAGGAAAACCTTGGCATAAGGGTTTAGCCCTAGTCTGAAGTGTTTGGAATAAAATAATGCTTTTTAAGCAGAGCACTCAGTACGATTGAAGAGATCATCTGCCAAAATGATGGCATTCTATTTTCTAAGAAAGCAGCAAGAAATAAGCTGAAAGAATATTGAAAGCTGTGTTTTAAATGCTAGGTTTCAAGTACATTTCTCTAAGCTAATATCACTGACCTCTCATGTTGCCCCTGGGAAATGAGGCCACATTGTCCCCCTGGCTTATCTGTAACACACACGACATGTAGCTACATAATTCCAGTGCTGCCTCAATCCCTGGATTCTCTTTCTCTTTGTGAAGTTATTTTTTTATCTTTATTGGTACATTAAATGTACACATCATGATTGCACTCCATAATGGGGATTTGTACCAGTAAAGACACAACTTAATTCTCATTTTTTCCCATAGCCCTACCCACCCTACCACCCCCCCATATACATAAAATTTGTTTCCTTACTTTTTTGTTACAATCTCAACATTTTCCCCCTTCACCCTATTTTACATTGAGCATTTTCTATTAGGATGTGTTTGTGGTACATGTCTTTATCATTTTTACTTACCTTTTCTGTCCTTTCTTTCCTGTGTCCCTCATTTCCACATCTCATTTCTCCCTGTGGAAGTCTTCTTTCAATCCCTACTACTTGTCAAATTAACTGAGTGGACAACAAAATTAGGATCCATTTATGGTTTTCATCTTTGCTTTATTTCAAGAAAGAAAGTAGGTCTTAAACCTCTTCCTGAAGGACTATCTCAAAAAGCAAAATATGAGAATCAGTATGTATCCTGAACTGGTACAAATTATCAATGATGAATGTGTTTACAATGTATATCTGAAATGTACCAGTAGATTCACTAAAGGGAAAAAAAAGATACTCTGAATAGATAGGCAGATAGTAGATAATAGATATATTGTGTATATATATCTACTATATCTACTATATATTTACTATATATATGTATACACACACACACACACACATATATATATAGGCAAATTCCTATTGTAGATAGGCAAATTCACAAATGGGAAAAAGGGAAATTTACTGTTTAACAGTTTTTTCTTGAGACAGCGGAAAGCTGAACCTTCCTATGGAGCTTCCGGTGGACGTTGAGGTCAGTGGGAGAAGATGGTTGCCACTGATTGGAAGACAGAGTGGAAAGGCCAGACGGGGGATGGGAACAGCCTTTTTGGAGTAGGACAGGAGGCCACCAAAGGTTTTGAGCAAACGAGAGACTAGGCTTTCATACTAAGGGCAACACTCTGTTGCTACGTGAAGAATAATCTCGAGGAGGCAGGTGATGTAGGGAACATGCAGCAAGCTTCCCCGTGATCTTGTGTCTCAGACCAAGTAAGGCTGTGGGACTGGTGAGAGATCATTCTGGGAGAGAGAGCCTTTTGCTATTTACTTGTTTTTCAAAATTTTAATTTACATTTATCATTAACTGGTACAGAAATTTCTTACAGAAATTTCTTACAGAATATTATGATATTTCAGTGTATACATCCTCTCACACACACATGCGTGCACACAGACACGGTGTCATATTTTTTTTTAAGATTTGAATCTTTACTGGCACATTTTATAAGCACATCATGATCACATTCAACACTGAGAATTTGTAGCAGTATATGGCACAACTTAATTCTCATTTTTCCTGTTCCCCTGCCCTCTCTACAACCCAATGTCCCCTATAAATTGTGTCATCTTTAAATCAGAATAAACATCTACTTAAAGAGTTATTTCTTTTTTCACTTATTGAGTTTATTGGTACATTTTCAATGTACATTATGGTCACATTTAATATTATAAATTTGTACCTGTGTGTGATATATCTTGATTCTCATTTCTTCTTATTCCTCTGCTCTCCCTACCACCCCACAACCCATATATAAATAAATATATATATATATATATATATATATGTGCTTTGTTTACGTATATATATTGTTTATATATTATTTATATATAAGCTTTCTTTCCATTTTTTAATTGTTACAATCATTTTTTTTTCTTTAAGGAAAAAGAGTGGCAGGGGGAAGTAAAGAAAGAAAAGAGTTATCATTTCTTAATAGTTAAAATATTCAAAGTCCTTCCTTCTAACATTTTAAAGTGCATAGTGAGGTTTGCATTACTTTAATTGACAAATAGTTTTATACATTTTTGATGTACTGTGATGTTCTGATTATGTATACATGTGACATGATGAAATCAGGTTAATTAACATGCCATCACCTCAACTATCACTTTTTTTTTTTTGAGACAGGGTCTCAACTCATATAGTTCAGGATATACAACTCAGCCTCGAGCTCACAGCAATCCTCCTGCCTCTGCCTCCCAAGTGCTGGGATTACAGGCGTTAGCCACCACGCCAGGCACTGTGATATGTGGTACTGATTGCTGGTAAGCTGAATCTCCCCTTCCAGAGTTGTTGCATGTGTGTTTGGGGATCCAACCAGCCCCTTGCACTTTTGCAAGGCAGGTGCCAGAACCACTGAGCTAAATCCCTGGTCTATCATCTATCATTTTTTTTCAAAAAATTATGAGACATTTGAAACTTACTAACTTAGTTATATGGAAACATATAATAAATGATTTATTCTGATAGTGATGTTTTAATATAAGAATCAGAGATAGAGGCATGCTTACAGGACAGATTACTGAGTGCTGTGAATTTGAGGATTGTGGACAGCGCAAAGCTGGCAAGGCTGGCCACAAAGGCATTGAACTCTCAGCCCTGCTCTCATTGCTTCTGCCTTAATCACATCAGCTAAATGTAGGTGAGGGCACTGCAGGGACCCTCAGCTCTCCTCCAGCGCTTCCTACTGAGCCTGGGACTGTCTGGCAACTCCTCATGGAATCCGTGACATTTCTTTGTCCTTGTTGTTGAAACAATTATTACATGTCTATGGAATGGACTCAGAAAATAAAGTATACACAGAATTCTGCTAGTAAATCACTAAGCCTGATTCCTCCTAGACTAATGCAGACATTCCAAAAAAGTCAGTTTTATATGTTCACTTTAATACTTTTTTAATTGAATATTAATTAGAACGTTCTGAATTTGTTCATTGCTCCACAAGGGCTCAGTTTACTCGTGTCTTCTAACAGATTTCCATGAGGTAAAGAAATGCCATGCATTAAAGCTCAAACCATAATAAGACAGAGATAACCATATCTTGAATAATAATTTTCAAGCCCTTCTGTACCCAGGGTACAGAGTTTTCACAGGAGAATAATCACGTGGGGAATACGCCAATTATAAAGCAATTGGTTTGTTTTTGTAACAGACTTGCTTTATTAGGAGTCCCCTAATGTGTTACATGTTCTGCTATAAGTGTGACAATTTATAGCGCATTCTGGGGAGTTCAGAAAAGGGAAAGATCTTGCAAATTATTATCTGTGACAGAATTATAATTTTACAAATGGTTAATCTCAATCATCTGTCTCTTTTTCCTCTTGGGTTAAGCAGGAAAATTATATCTTGCAAAATTAGCTGTCAAAATGTGAGTCTGTGGTTTTGGAGTATTCGTACATCAGGAAAACCAAAAGAAGATCTTTATTAATGATCTTGATTAAATAAATAGAGTATTGTAGGAGACACACTGCTCTGTTGCTACAATATGTCTCATGGTTTCCTAGGAGTCACATAATATTTACAAGGACTATCAGGACTCAATATGACTATGACCTGTTTTAAGGACATCATCGAATTGTGAAATTTTTACCTTGCTTCCCTTTTGGACTAGGTGCAGATGACAATGCATATTATTGTCTATTATTGCAATAACTGTGGTAAATATTTTGATGACAGAATCATGTGGAGAAGATTTGAAAACACGCAAAATTGCATGTGTATCCTCAGAGCAGGGTTTAGGTCAAAGAGCAGCAGTCTGAGGTAGAAACAAGTACACAAAGAGAAAATTTAGAAATCAAGCATTGTATGAAAATGTCAAACAATCTTGAATTCAACCATCTTGCTGGATGTTACCCTTTAGCCTCAGCATCCTTGCATCGCATTTGCAATGTATATACACACTATAGTAAGGCCTCAGCTCATGACTAGAAGCATCCAACAAGATTTTGCTTCTGTTTGGGAATTCCACATCAGGTGACAAACACAACCACAGCTATACTCTCCATGCAAACATGAGTGCAGCCATCTTCTCTGTTCTGACAGTGGCTGTGGCTTCCCCTAGCTGAGGTCATGGATTTGTGCATACTTCTCGTGTAGCTTTTTTGTGCACACACAGTGCTGCACAGGTTTATTCAATCCAGCACAGCTCCAAAGAAAATGCAGAGCAAACGTGGCAGTGAAAGAGAGTGCAGAACATCCATGAAGGGGACGAGAACCTGCAGAGCAGCGATGAAGGGGCTGAGAGTGTGCAGAGCAACAAGGAAGGTAACAAGCAAGGACAGAACAAGAATGGTAAGAATGAGTCTCTGAAGAAATTAACTGCTGAACTGAAGAAGGAGATTGCAGAACACAGCAAGCACAGCATTCTCGAGACTAATTTGGACTCCGCGTACAAGATGCTGACAGTCTTGACTATCTTGAAGAGCAAAGATGCCATCAAAGGGCTGAGGTGGCAAAAGGAGCAACACTGTTGATGAAGAAAAGGACGCAAGTGCTGAATGAGGTGGGAAGACTTGTGTTGGTGTGGCAGAATAAAGAATAGCCAGCGAGTGAGAGTGTTAGTGAAGTGGTGGTCCACAAAAAAGCCAGAACATTGGACAGTGATTTCCTGCAAGCACATCACTCTGCACGTGCAACAAGTGATGCATTTAAAGCCAGTGGAGTGTGGGCTGATAAATTCTGTGAGAGAAGTGGCATCCACAGGGTGGTTCGGCCTGCTGAGGCTTCCACTTTTGATCAGCCCACTGCAGAGGGTTTCAGGAAAGAACTCTTGTTCTTTCCACAAATATCCCTGCATCTAGTGGCATATGTGTTTTCTTCTCCCTTCTCCATTTCAGTGTTTCTCCTTCTTTGCATTCTTTCTAATGGCTCCCCGTTGGAGGTTCAGCTTCCTGTAATGTCTCCTCTTCACACCTTCTGCTTCCTCCTGAGGGCTGAGAACTGTACACTTCTGTTGTAACAACACAGACATCTCAGCACCTCTGTTAGCTGGTTTGCTCCTGAGGGAGGATCCAAATGCTGAACTCATCTTCCCACAGAAGGACTATATGTTAGTTTGCTGCTAATAACCTTTCAGAGCAGGTGTCTCTTTTAATGCAATCACCCTGGGATTGGCTGTGGGTGTCACAGGGAACAAAATTTGTTTGCCACCTCTGTTAAACACTATGCATGTGGCAGATATTTGCCATCTTGACAGTTACTTGTATTCATTTAAATATATGGCTCATCTGATTTTTGAGCTCTTGGAAATTTGGTGCATTTTTATTATAAATAATATCAAAGAAAACACTTTGCATACTTCTATGCTTGATGTATACTTGCTGCAAATGATAACTGTAATAATATTCCTGCTCCTCTTAAATGTTGGCTTTGTAGTGCTGGCGGTAGAACCCAAGGCATTCTACATGTGGGCACTCACATCGCCACTGAGTTGCAGACAAGCAAGGCCCTCACTGCTTTTCCTTTCTTCTTTTTTTCTCTCTCTCTCTACCTTCCTCTTTTCATCTCCTTTTCACAACAATCAAGTACACAACATGGAAGGTTATGCTAAGTACCCTAGTGTTACCATCAAGATTCCCACAATCTAATGGGAAACAATGTCTACAGGATGATGTTATGTCAAAATTAGCATAGGCAGTGTGATAATAAATATGACTAACATTTGAATGTTTAAAAATTATAATAAAAGACACTCTAACATGTGAAAATACTTCCTTTCCTTTTGAACACAATTACCCCTTCTTTATCAGTACTCTTTTCTTTCCTCCCTTTCCTCCTTCCTTCTTTCCTTCCTTTCTCCCTTTCCACCTTCTTTCTTTCTTTCTTTCTTTCTCTCTCTCTCTCTCTCTCTCTCTCTCTCTCTCTTTCTTTTCTTTTAACAGAGTTTAGCCATGTAATCCAGACTGGCCTTCCTCATGCAGCCCAAGTTGGCCTCGAACTCACTGTGATTCTTCTGCCTCAGCTTCCCAAGTGCAGGAATTACAGGCACACCCCACCATGCATGGATGATTCTTCCCACTCTCTGTAGCAGTTCCTGAAGTCCTCTTTCATTCATGTTTAGTTTCCTTGTCATGGCTGTTTTCATATTCTAACTTGATTCAATGAGGAGAGATTTTTAAAAATACAGTACACATTTAAATTTTTAAAAAATTACAATAAAAGGCACATTATCGCAATATCCCTCAGTATATTCAGATATCCCCACTGACTTCAAACACACTTACTCTATTTATTATTCTAGCTAATTTGTATTACTGTAGCAAGATTTTTTTTTTACAAAAAATTTAAACATTTAGCATCTTTTCCTAGCACCCCTCATATATTTACTACCCTCATAAATCATCCTTCCTTTCTTCATATACATAATTTACTAAGCCTTTATTACTCATTGCTTTGGGGACTTTTCTCAAAGTGGAAAACCTACAAAGCAGATGTCAGTGTTTTCTCTTGCCTCTTGTAAATGACTAAACTCATTGCAAGGAGGTTGTGTAGCCAAAGGGAAGTTGAGCGATGATGTTCCTCTGGGGAGATGAGAGAAGAGGAAGAGGCTGCAGCAGCCCAGTGGAGTGCATACCTCAGGAGGGCTTCCCAGCAGGAGGGGAAATTTGCTTTCTCCTTGGCAGCACCTCCCTGAGCTGTGACTCCCAGAGCAAGTCACTGTGGGCTGCCCACCCCCAGGCTTCCAGCTGCATCACAGCCTGGGAACAGCACTCCTTTACCTTGAATGGTCTTTTGAGCTGAGACACTAACCAGAACCATTATCAGTGTTCAAAAGCCAGTTCATCTTTTGAGAAATGTAAGATACTAGGACCTATACTTGTACCTTGTATGTCATCAGGCAAACAGCATCCCCCACTGAGGGGGAAACAGAACTTTACACTTGCTGGGCAAAAGAGGGCTGGCCATAAGGTTTAGATAAAAGTAAATGTAAAAGAAAATAATACTAACACTTATAAAACCAAGTTGTACATCACTAATTTAAAACTGTAAAATACAAGGTAATCCAAGATCTGAAATTTTTTGAGTACTGACATTATATCACAAATAGTACATTCCATATGCTAAACTTTATTCAGGTACCAAATTTTTATGACTTATCAATACTTACTTTCAGTCTGTGTAAATGTGGGTAAGGCACATAAATAAATTTTGTTTTCAGACTTTTGTCCCATTTATGACATATCTCATTATGTCAATGCAAAATTCCAGAATCTGAAAATAGCCAAACTCCCAAAATATGACTGGCCCCAAGCATTTTAGAAAAGAACTATTTAGCTGGTAGTTGCCACCACATGAACAAAATGATGCAAGTCAGTCTGAAGCAGCCATCATTACATCAGACTCTGCAGCCTAGCGAGGAAGAAGGGTTAACAAGCTTGGGGAATGTTCTACTTCCAAAGCCTACTATGAACTTGGCCAGCATATCACTGATCCTAAATGTAAATTCACTTAACCTCTTAAATTCCCATTCAGTTTCCTTTTTTCAGGAATGGACAAACTTCTCTAGAGAAATCTGGGCTAGCTGTACTTGTATAGAGAAAAGTGCTTTTAATTTAAGGAGCATCTTATTAAAACAATGTATCAGAAGTAATTTATTAGTATAAATTAATGTTTATTAATATTCACTTGAGAAAAATATCTTATGTTCTGAAAACTCCAAAAAACAAAAGACTACTTTTAACATACTGAAGGCATTTATTGGTTGTCTTTTGTGGCACTGGGAATCAGATTCATGCCCTTGGGTTTGCAAAGAAGACACAGCAGCACTTGAGCTAAATCCCTGGCACTCTTTGGTTAATTCTTTTTTTTTTTCTTAGGCAGGGTCTCACTTTTTGTAGTTCAGTCTGGCCCTGAGCTCAGCCTTGAACTCACAGCAATCCTCCTGCCTCTGCCTCCCAAGTGCTGAGATTACAGGCATGAGCTACCATGCCTGGCACTGTGGTATGTGGTTCTGATTGCTATTGGTGGGCATGAATCTCCACACCCAGCACTTTTGTATGTAGTTACCCAGGATAGAAACTGAGTCCTTGTACTTGCAAAGCAGGCACCAGAATCACTGAGCTAAATCCTGGCCCACATTGGTTAATTCTTATGCCATTCACATAATGATATCTTTATCAATAATTAAACAGGGCTGAGGACTGCATTAGGTGTTGTGTAAGTAGGTGTGACTAGATAAGATACATACTTGCACTCTAACAGAATACAGTCTAGTAAGAAGGCCAATATGACATAAACTGACAAAATTATGGGAAATAGCACCCAGATGAAGAATAGTGTGTTGAAGAGTATTAGAATTTCCCACCTCAAGATATTTCACTTGCCACAGTGATGGTTTTGAGCTGAAGGCCAGTGAAAGTCAACAGATGAAAAAAAAGTTTTTGTCCTTAGCTTCTCTTCCTAAGTGCTGGCATTCAATTTCTCTTTGAGAAAAATTGATTCTTTTCCTTTTCTTAATATCCCAAGAAGAACAGAATGAGTTTCACCATCAAAAATCAGGGATTGTTACCACCATAGATCTGACTTAACAGACTTTAATAAAGAGCTTTTACTTTTCAATAATATCTTTATATATCTTAGTCACTTTTCCATACTGTATCCTCTCTGTACCCAAATCCTCTCTCCTTTTTGAAAAGCAGTCTGGCTGTTCTTCTGTAAATGTCTTTTGTTAATTTAATTTGCAAGCCCTAGGGATAAACTTAAGAGGGTAGGGAAAAAAATTTCCTCCTTGACAGTGTTTTCCAAGAGAATAAGAATGTGACCTACATAAGACTGAGCCCAAGAAACATTTTATGAGAAACTGAGAATTGAATTGAATTTTAAGTGCTGAAGAGTAGCCAGGGTGTGTGTGAGTGTGTGTGTGTGTGTGTGTGTGTGTGTGTGTGTGTGTGTGTGTGTGTGTAAGAGAGAGACAGAGAGAGGGAGACAGAAGAGAGAGGTTTCTGGGGGAGGGCACAGCATGAGTAAGTACCTGTGAGTCCAAAATGCTCTTGGTGCCCTCAAAGACCACAGAAGTAGAGCAAATATGTTTCTCAAATGCCTCTCTATTGAGTCATTTTTTATGGGAGTTAACATTTCAGGAATCTTCCTTGTGCCAGTTAAAAAATGATTGTATAAAAACATGTGGAGTGAAGAGGAGTGGAGGCACATTTTTGGTATAAACTAAATCTAAAAGTTTTATTCATCAAGTACATATAAAACAGAGCCACACTATAATTCTTATGAAAGCTTGGTTGATTTTGGCAACTAACATTGTCCCATTGGGAGTATTTATTCTGCATAAAATTTTCTGCCAATATCCATTTTGCTATCTACATTTTTTCTTCTTTCTGTCTCATAAAAATACAGAATTTCTCTATTGTTTACAAGACCTATTTTCCACACTTGATTAGTTCATGATAATGGTTCCTGTGGAGGATTGTTAGCTATAACTTAGTGTCTTCATTGTCTCCATGACACAGATTTTGATTCTCCTCATGTTATAATGTGGAGTGGTAAAAATCAACATTTACATTATAGGTTGTTTGTGAGGATTTTTCTGATTTATACAGAGAGACGCCATCTCTGAAACTGGAGTTTAAAGCACAAGCCTGTCGTCCGTTGACTGGAAGCCTGTTTCCAAAGTGATTAGGTGGAGGGAAGCAAGAGCAGCTCTGCTTTGCGGGAAATACCAAGTGCTCAATTGCCTTCATTAAGGCGTCTACGCGTCCCCATGTCCTGCCACTCCGCCACTGTGCTGTCCCTATTGTGTGGCTTTCTGTTGCACTGTGACTGAGAGCTGCCCATAAAAAATCTACTCAAAATTTCTCTCCACTCAATGTCAATGACTGCAATTATTGAAGCCACACTACAAAAGACACTCTTACAGTTTATTTCAGTCTCGTGCCCTAATGCTGTTCTCTCAGTAGCCAAAGCTGGAGCAATTTGAGCAACAAAATAACATAGTATTAGTTTGCAACCCAAAGCATAATATAGGTATGTGTATGTATACATATACATGAATCTATACAGATAGAATAAATACATAAATAAAAATACAGTAGAAAAATCTTTCTAACAAAATGTTCAAATCAAAGAAAAATTGCTCCAAGATGTGGAGCCCAGTTTTTCGTAAGTGTGATTAGACTTCACAATTTGCTTTTTACTAGTCAATATTAAAGGAGAAAAATAATAAGGCTATAGTGAAGAAACTTTGTATATTGATATAATATGCTTTCTGATACAAAGTAATGACAAGGATGCTCTGTGTCTAAATATATTTCTCAAAACTTTTAGTTGTGTTATAATAATGAGAAAAATCATCAACTATAGCCAAATTTAAAACTGTGCACAAAATAAATGATCTTGAAAAAGAAAAACAGTATTATTCAAATTATCAAGAGAAGTCTGGAATTTAGTTAACATAATGTATCAGTGTCAGTGTTTCAGCTTTGACAAATGTACTACAGTTATGGAAGATGGAATGGGACATGGTCAAGTACATAGAAAAACTGCAGTGTCTTTGCAGATTTGTTAATATGATATTCTTTCAAAATGGAGTGATTATTTAAGACAAAATTTCAAGTTATTTTACTCAACCTATTAACTTCCTTATTAATGAAAGTATTTGTAAGATTTTATTAAGAACTCATGGTCTTTAATAATCCACTTCATACAATATACAATTATTCTCATTTTACAGAGGCTTAAACACATTAGAGATTAAATAACTGGATCAACATTCCACAATTTAAGTGCTAAAAAACTTCTGCAGGCCATTGCATCATAAGAGACAATGAATGATTTTTAGAACTTGAAGCTGTATAGGAGTTAATTCATTAAGAATGGGAGAACTTTTTGTTATGCAGGATATTCACTTATTAAAAGGAATCCATTTTCTAAATTACTGCACAGTGTGTGCATTCACTATAAAAATAAGTGAAATGTATTGTGTCTATGCTTTTCTTCAGTTCTTTGCCATGAGACACTTGATTTCTAAAGACAGAAACACACACTCCTGTATTATCTCCAGTAATTCCTCCTCGCTCCCAGCGCTGGGACTGCTCGGGGCACAGAGGGAGCGCATTGTGTACCAGAGCCCAACTGTACAAACGTGCTGTTCCAGAAACGTTGGTCCAAATTAATCATTCCTCATGCTGAAAATTTACATTTGAAAAAGGCTGTTGCAAGTCCCTTAGACACAACTATCAAAAGAGGGAAAGTCCAGGAAAATCTTTGGTTTTATTGTCGCGGAGGGATGGTGCCGATCTATTTTGCTTTTTTGTTGTTGTTGTTCTGAGATTAAATAGTCCATTTAAGCATTTTCAGCCTGAACTGATCCAATTACTTAATTATGTTATCTTTGTATAATGACTTCTGGAAAGGAAACAAAATAAAATTAGAGGTGGGGGGAGAGAGAGAGGAGAGAAAAGAAAAGAGAGACAGAGAGAAATAATAGATAAAATAGATTCATCTGTATTCAGATCTAATGTGTTTCTTTCCACCCAGCTTCCTTAAACTCACTTTTTTCTTTCTTTTTGCAGCACAAGCTCACATCTTTTGTATGCCTCTAAATGTGGCCATTGAGTGTTTTGTCAGATTCTATATAACCACAACAAGGCTTTTCAAATAAAACTCTGCTGTTTGCTTGACTGGCCTGCAGTAGCTGTTTACATAACATGTAGATAAACACAAAACTCGATCTGTTTATTTCCAGGAACCACATCAGCAAAACAGAAAGTTAACTGAAACTACTGCAAAGGAGTGTGGTGTGTTTAATAAAACATTTTCCCCAGGACTGAAAGACCTACCCCCCACCTCCGCATGTGGGATGCAGCAGCTTATCACTAATTCAAAATCTCCTTTCAGCCTCGGACTTTCGTCTTTCTTCTTCCTGCTCACTGTACTTTCAAGCAGGATGACTGGCTTTGTAGTCCCCCCGGCTCTGGAAGGGAGCGCAGGGGAAGCAGAGCTGGAGAGTTCATTAGGGCTGTTTCACAGACACTCAGATCCCAGGGTCTCCGTCTCATCTTCACAGATCACACTGCTCACAGAGAGTCTGTCTTTATTTTGTTACTTATCCGTGTACTGCCGGAAGTCTACAAAGACTTAGGCTCCTGTGTGCTTCCATTCACATCAGGGGGATATGAGCATGTTTCAAAGTGTGTCCTGAGCCACTGTGCATTCACTAGTTGCAAATCAGCTTATTGTATTTTAAAAATTCAACATTTTCTTGAAACTATGACATTTGAACATGAAAATCTTACTAGAAGAAAAGCATATTTTAAAAAGGTTGAATAAAATAGATGAGAGAGAAACCAGCAAGAGAAAAAGAACAAAGAGAACTCAGACAAATGGGCAAAAAGAATGATCAGGTAGGATTATCTTGTTCAACTCAGAGGGCTGACCTATGAAAATCAAGTTTTGTTTAAGGTGTTAGTTTATTTCTATGCATTTATTTCTTTTTAAAGTCTGTGCATAAGCCAATCACTTTTGCTAATATATTGGTTATGTTTCAACTTTGAGGAGTCAAGTTCAGCCAACAGCATTAGTACTTTGCAAAATCAAAAGAGTCAAGACCTGTTCACCAAATGGTCCCTTCACTCTTAAGCTATCCAGATGAGAACCCTTGATTATAACACCTTCTCCTAATTATAAGGTCTCCTTTGAGCCCAGTGCTTTAATCTCAGAAAGCCAATGCCCATTAAAGCTTTTGTCCCTGAAACCCATGGTTACAGGTACAAAGTGGAATCATAACAAGAGCTGTCTACTCAAAGAGAATATGGTTAATATTATTTAATAGAACTACACATTTTTATGGGTCCATAGAGGGATTCATCTCATTTTCCATTGATGAAATGAAATTTCTGAAGCTCCCAAGAACATTGGGCTTTAAAAATGGGCTGAATTGTATTCATTAGAAATCTATATAGTTCCATGTATTACCAAAGGCAGTAATCTATTGATTCTACACTACATCTCATTCTCACTGGGCCCAAGAGGAACTTTAGGGCATTACTGGCCCAGTAATGCAGAAGCTGGCTACATAAGCTTTTGTTCACGAGAAAGACAACTTCTTCCTCTTAAGCTGCTGTTTCTTTGTCTAAATTCTTAAGAACTATGCACTGTGAATTTAGTTAGTATGAAGATGCATATGCAGAGACAAACTTGTAAGTTTCTTTTTGGATATTTTAGATCCAAAGAACATTTATTTAAAGGCAGTAGCATTGTATTTAATAATGTTGTAAGACTCTTCTTCTTCCCAGACCACTGAAGTAATTCTAGAATTTTTACATTGTAGCAAGTACGTTGCCGGCATCAAATGAATACATATTCACTCTCTGCACAAAGCTCCAGCTGAGTCATGAACACAGTGTGATGACCTCGGACTTTCCACTCAGCACCACGTATGTGGGAGGAATCACAACAGCTGCTAAGGAGATACATGTGTCATGAACTTGACCTCCAATGGGCTAGGTATGTAATGGAAAAATATACACAAATGAGATAAAGTAAAGTAGCAATTTAAGAGCTGAATTGCAACAAATAAGAGCATAGGTTATTATAAGATATTAGCTGGTTCACTGCCCAGTGTTTGCAGTTGGAGTGAATGTCATAAGCTGAGGTGAATAACATGAACTCAAATTAAATATTGCACTTTGGAGAGAGTGTGAAGAAGCAGTCTTCATTTCTGACACCATCTATTTCCTCAGGAGTAGGTCCTGGACTGACCACTGGGTACATTCCTGGCACAAACTAGTACAATAATGCAGTTGAAATATGCCAATCCATTTCCAGTTCGGAGTTGCTGCTTCGTCAGCAGCACTTTTTTCTTTTTACTAACTTCTACTCTGAAAGCTTAGACCCTTAGCTTAATGCTCGACATTTCCAATTCTGTTGGTTTTCTCTGCAGCTAAATGTGCTTATACTCTTGTTCACCCAATATTAATAAAAAGGATGTTTGCACAGCAGGGAAGCATATTCTCATTTATCTCTGATCAGAAATGTGAAGAATGGAGTGGCCTGATGGCCATTATCTTAACCTTGTGTGACTGCAAACATTTTGAAGTCATGGAAGAGACAATTGACCAAGAAACCCTCATTAAAGTTTTCTTTTCTCAGCACTAGACTACAGATTTAATCCCTAGTCACATTTCTTATAGAACTCTTTTTGCAGTAAATAAATGTAAGATTATTTTATAGTCAACAAAATAGAGTCACCTAACTTGAAAGGCTACAGAACTCATGTATGTGTTCAGAGCTCTCAGTGGGAGTTATTTGGCATATCATTCTCAGCACTTCCTTGCACCCTCCACCCCATTAAAGAGAAACATTAAAGGTCATGACAGTATTCCTTTGTTGTGATGTCCTGGCCATCCTGTGGAAGGAAATAAAGCCACGGAAATCTGTTTCTATTATGTCTACAGGGATGGATTTTTATATTCAGTATGCTGAAAACAAGATTTATACATTAAGTAGAAGAAAGAAGGAGGTTTTGATATAGTCCCAACAAAAACATAAATGGAAGGCTTTACTCAAGAGCGTGCACACACACACACACACACACACACACACACACACAGGAATGATAAATATTTCTAAATAAACTATATTCAGTGAAGTAAAATTATGAAGAATCTTTAATTGGTTTCTCTTTCTAATGGTTAGTTCTACATTTATTAAATAATATTCCAGTGTTTTTTATGTGAGTACGGTTTTGAGTTATACATTGAAAGAGCAAAATTTTCTGTATATCATTACCCGTAAATAGATTACTCAAGTACAAGTTTACCTCACAAGTCATACTTGCTGTACCTAGTAGGAAGCATGACTTCAACTTTAATAAATGTCCAGATAATACCAAAGCAGCATCTTTGAGAAGGTATTTGGGAAGTGCAGAAGTGAAGAAGGAAAGACCTTAGGGAACACTGGACAAAACATTTTAAGAGAAAATATAGCATGAGGAAAACTTTGAAGGCTGATATAATGAGAGACAATACTAGAGAAGGATAGTTGGTATCCTAAATCAAAATGTCAGAACAGTTGTCTTTCTGGGTCAGTTCTCCCCAGGAACTATCCTGGTATACCCAATTCCCATTCAGTGTATCTGTTGGACAGAGTACCATCCTACAGGAGGCGGGCTCCTGAGATCTCAGCAGTCCAAGGGAAATATTGAGATTTTTCTTCTGCCACTGAGAGAACTGCCTCCTTCTTCCAATAATGGTTTGGTAGATGCCACTCTGGAAGCTGTATCTTCCTCAATCCCATTCAGTATTGGAGCCATCATACCTATTCCACAATTCTCTTCTCTGAAAAAAAAAAAATCAAGAAAGAATGGTTGAGCTACTGAGACAAAGAGTCAAACTGACCAAAGTGACTCATGAAAGAAAGTTAAGTATCAAACACGACAATGAAAATAGAAAGTTAGCTTATTGTGTGGGTAAGTGTAGTTTAAGTAGCAAAAAATGAAGCCAATGAAGATGCTAAATTTAGCTTCTATTAGAACAATAGAAGCTTATGTCCTTTAGACAGCTATGATTTTTGCTTCTTATTTCACACCTAGCACATTGCCTAGTATATAATGAGTGGTCAAACTTGTTGGAGAAATTGTGATAGGTGTGATAATAGTGCTCTGTAAGAGTCAGCATGAAGTTATGACTCAAAAGCTATAATCAATCAAAATAACCATAAATAATTCTCAATATCTTTGCTGTCTGCTTTGCAGTACTTTACTTTCGGAGGGTGGATCTTGGAAGGTGGTTAAATGATTTCCTCCAGAAGTCCATGTTTTTCTTTTAATGTTCAGATAATTATCCAATGTCTTTTTTAAGTGAAATCTTGTACTTTAGTTCAAAATTTATTAAAACAATACTAAGGACAAGTTATAAAAGAGTAAAGAAAGCCTGTTCTTACTGACATCAATGTGAGAGTCTGTATAAGGGAGCTTTTCCATTGCTGAAACACAATACCTAAGATCCACAGCTTAAAGGAGGAGAGAATTAATTTCATGATTTCATGGGACTCAATCCAGGGTCACCAAACCCAAGGAGGAAACATCACGGAGAAAGTAAATGTCAGAGTAGAGCTTCTTAATGTGAGTTATCTGAAAAGCATGGTATGAGAAAAATGCCAGAAAGGAGGGAGCCAGGAACTCTTACATTTTGTGTGTTGGTAAAACTGACTTTACACAATGACATGAAGGTTTGCTGTCAGTAGAAGCAGTAGCCAAGAACTCTTGGACCATGGTTACAGTGACTTGTAAATGCTTGAATAGCTGAGTACAGTGAATGAATCCCACTGAATCAGTTCCTGAAGAGGTCCTTCCTGAGTACCCAGGGGTTTTCTTCTCAACCTGACACTTTCTATCCTGAAGTGTTTGATGGGTAGGATCTCACTTATACCTAAGATGGCCTCGAGTCATATTTTTTCTTTTTACTGTAGAAAATAACTGATTTCATTTTAATTGCACTAATTTCTTAAGCAGTCATAACTCATTTGCCCCAAATTTACACATGGTCCCTTCTATGTAAAACTTTATATTTTGAAAAATTTTCTAGTGCACTTTTTTATCTCCATTTCCTAATGTAAGCTGGGAAGAAGATGGCTAGCACTACCTGTGCCACAGTCTGAATGTTGGGATGTCTTGAAATTTCCTCCATTGAATTAATTACTCCACCACCCTTAATCTCAATCTCTCCCCAAGTCTTGAGACATGGGCAAGAAAAAGACAAAAATTTTTGTTGTTACTACTATTATATTTGACACAGTGTAACATTCATGCCCTCTGATTTATTATCTGATAGGTTCTTCATTCTCAATTGAAATATCCTGAGCCTTTACTATCTTCATTTCTACCAACATTGTAGGCTTCTAAAATCTGACCAGATTACCTATCAAGTTCAGCTTATAGTCTTCCAGACTTTCTCTGATTCAGTTCTCCAGATTTTTTCAAATTTAATCAATAAACTTGTCCCAAAGGCTTTTAAAACACATGACCATATACAGTCACAATAGTGACCCCACAGAATAATTAACACGAAAATGTAAAGAAATTGATTCTGTATTTTAGAAGGTTCAGTCCATAGTTGCCCAGCTATAAGGCAGCAACATCATAGTGGAAGCACATGTTAAAGCAAAATTTCTTTATTCATGTTAGCCAGGAAGGAGAGAATGGGAACAGTGCCAGAAAGGAGGGAGCTAGGGACCACTGATAGTATCTAAAGTTGTGTATACTTGACCCACTCAGACACATGCATGAGCATGTTTTACTAATTCCCTAAGTGACCTCAAAACCAGTGAAGTTGATGAAAGTAAGCCTAATCATCACAGGGTCCCAGTATGTTTCTTCCTCTATAGTCCCTCATCCCAGTCCCTACAACAATTCTGTGGGCTTTCTGGGAAACTTCTAACCCAGACTTAGTGTCTAGTTCACTGTGTTTTCCCCTGTTGCTGACTAGTAGAGGCTGTAATTGGGGCAGAGAGTTTGTTACTTGGCTCTTTAAGTGCTGACGCCATTGCTATAGTCACAAACTCAAAAAAACATATGTCAGTGTTCCTGGGATATGAAGTATGTAAACATACTTGATGGATGGATGAAGCAGTCTGAAAGAGTGGAGTTCTTTAAATACAGAAATATTAGTGCAAAAACAAAAGAAAAAAAAAGGTGACCAAAGTGGCTATCCTATGCTCTTGATACGCACCTTCCCCTGGAAAATCTGAAGTTATCTATTCTCACCTCTTATAAGTACCAGGAGTGTGAGAAGGCCACAGTGCAGTAACAGCAGAAACCTCCTTCAGGCTTTCTGGAATCTACTCAACCACATTTCAGCATAGAAGCGGAAGTTTTGGCAATGTCTCAGAACAGCAAGGTGGGGCCTGTTGTGATGCAACAGAGTGAGGTCCCTGGGCCAGCTAATGCCATTGCTCATCCTTCATTGTTCCTTACTTGTCCTCATCGGACAAGGCTATGTGTTAGCAATTAAGAGAGAAACTTTGAATGATGCCACTTACCCACAGTAACACATGGGACCTAAGCCTTGCACCCTGACATGCCCAGAAAAGTGTGAGCTTCTTTTTCTCAACCTTGTGTTAAAATGTGGCAAGTTTACAGATGAAACAAGGGAAGCAAACATAATTAGCTAACTTTCTGCCAGGGTTTGAAATACAACCAAAGAGCACCTTGGCTTGCTCTCAATGATGAGAGTGACAGTCAGATACAAGGTCTGTGTCTTCTGATATCTCTTCACAAGGGGTCCATGTGCTGCTTAAGCGAGTACTCTGCAGAAAGCAATCATATTGTGAAAATTTTCTGAAAACTTTCTGATTTGATTAAAAGTTAAAATATCAATATATTTTATTTTATTATAATTTTTTTGCTTTTCCTTCTTATTGTAGTATACAGATTATATGCATAGTTAATACATTTATTTAATTTTTACTTATTTCATTTTATTAAAAATAATAGCCTTGGGGGCTGGGAATGTAGCTCAGTGACACCACATTTCCCTGGAAAATACAAGGCCTTGAGTTTGATTCCTGGTACTGAAAAAAAAATATCCTTTGGCTTGTAAAATGTCTGTCATAGTATCCTAAACTAAGTAAAAGTTTAACAAATGTTAGTTGTTACCTGTTATTTCTTCCCATCTTCTCTGTAAACCTCAGTTTTTAAGACAAGAATAGGGTAAAACAAATTCATATACACTTTAGTAGCTTTCATTTCAGTAAAGCTCTTGTCTGTGTCCTCTCTTGTGAGCAAAGATCGCTGTACTTCCAGCTCCTATCACCCTTTGCTCCTGCTCTTTGTAGCCCTGTCCATCAGGCCTTAAGGCCCTTAAAGAGAGAAGCCAAGTCTGCACTGACCGTCCTCAGGTCTAGCAGGCATGATGTAGAGTTGCCAGAGAATGCACACACTCATTCCTCCCTTTCCAAAGGTCATGGCAACACTTGACAAGCTGCATGAAAGGGGTTCATGTAGATGTCTGTAAGGGATTGTCCAATGTGATTTCTGACCTTTAATGTATAGGTGCCAGATTGAATAATAAAAACAATTAAAAAAGAAAAACAGTAGAAAAGTGCTTATTGTGTTTATTTCAAATACAGTAGATTTTTCAAGAAATATTCTGACTTTTGCCATTTCATAAATAATATCATACAAACTGCTTTATCTTCATATTTTTAGATTATCAGAAAAATCTTTCTTCTGAATCACACAGTAACAATGATTTCCTTAATTACTCAGGCAACCATGAAGAAAATAGATGCTTAGTAATTGTTTGGCTAATACCAGTATGATTCTAGTGTTCAAAATGCATGTCGGGGCATCACAACTATTAAGCAATTGTCAAGATGTCTTTTTACCTGAGTCTGTGCTTAACAGTGGCTCCCTGTTGATGAGGTGGGGTTATACAGTGCCTCTCTCTTCACCGTGGGAAGCTTTGTCGGATTTGGTTGACTACTCAGTTTAATTTCACCAAGCACCCTGATTCACCCGCACAGCATGCAAAGAATGCACAGTTTATACACAGAAGGAGAGAAAGCCAAGGTTTATTTTCCTTGGTACAAATCTGAGGATCTGACTCCTCTGATAACCTCAGCCTGCTAGAATTGCTGTGTGCTTTTCAGGACTCTTTCTTATGTGAAAGACAACATGCAGGCCAGCACCTAATAACCTCATAGGAGCACTAGGCTGGACTGCTTTCTGAGAAGGTCAGCTGCTGGAAAGGGAAGGACTACCCTGAGGATGTACACATAGGGACTTCACTGCACACATTATGATTACTGCCACTGAGCAGGAAAGTCTGATTAACCACATGTGGTCACAGAAGCACAGAGGTGGTAATCATTAGGAGAACAACAACTCCTCTCATGACCTGTGGCTACACAAATCAAGCAATCTAAAACCAACTTCCTCTCTGGTTTCTTGAGATTCCTGAGGCTTAAAAGGCCAAAGAAACTCTTCCTTCACAAATACAACCCAGGCACTAGATCATGTACCTGACTTGTACTGATAAAGAGTATTTGTTTGAATCAAATTATAAAATAGATACTAACAATGTTCTAGGTGCTCAGTGTCACTCAAAATCAAAATTCAAAATACAACCATGGTCCTAGGCCTCAGTTTGAAACCAACTGGTGTTGAATCCATTTCCGTTTATCACTGGTCTGTGGAAACAGCTTCTTAGGAGCTTATACTTTTGATATGAGAAGTAACCTACAATTCCTAAGTACTCTAACATGTTAAGGGGTGAGATATGAGAGATCAACATATCTTCCCTACTCTGCTTAGAGAGAAACCAACAGCCCCTTCTATAGTTTTCAGATGTTCCCCAAAGTTCATGTTTTGGAAGTTCTGTGTCTAGTACTATAATGCTAAGGAATGTGGCCTGGTGAGAAATAATTAGGTCATGGGTTCATGTTGTAGGGAGAATGGCTCAGTGACTACAAGAGTAATGTCTCTGTGAAATCAAGTTAAGCCTTCTTGTCTCTTTAACTTTCCCTCTCACCATGTAATATCTTCTGCCATAGCAACAAGACCCTCACCAGATAGAAGCCCTAGATCACAGACTCCCCAGACTGCAAAACAGTAGGAAATAATTATTACAAATGACTCAGTCTGGGATATTTTGTAGTAGTAATGCAACAGAGACTAAGACATCACAGTACAACATTTTACCCCATCTCTTTCCTCAAGGCTCTGAGCTAGGAGTAAACTTTCATTTATAATTGTCTCATACTCTCTCTCAAAAATTCTGAAAAATCTAAACCTAAGATCTTCAGAAAATTCATTCTTTCTTTTCTGACTAGAAAGAGAGCTTTGCTAAATTCATTTCTACCTTCCTCTCACACTCTCTGGATAAAGAGTTCTGACTTTCAAATGTTGATTTTTTGATTCAGGAAAAGAGATCCATGGCTTTCTAGTTTATGGCATTATGATGGTTTAAATAAATTACCTGTAAATATGCTTGACCTTTTCTGCCTATGTATTGCTCCTAGTTTTAATAGTCATTAGTAAAAATCAGTAAATGTCACATAAAAATCAATTTATTATTTCTGCTGAAATTATTGGAAATTTGGGACCACTGGGACTGCATCTGCCTGGTAAGAATCAAATACAATCCATGTAACCTTCTTCATAGTCTATGAGTCCTGTTACTTCCACTACTGCCGATGATAGCTGGCCTGAAATTTTAATACAGCCTTGATGACAGAAGCTTCACAGAACACTGTTGGTTGGCTGCAAGAACAGGTACACTTGGGGACTTGTGGGAAGATGGAAAAGTGATGAGCAGCAAAAAAGGATCCACTTTGCTATTTACCATTGCCAAACAGGAATGCAACAGCTCGAGGGGGCTGGGGGTAAGGAGGACTGTGGGTTCCCAAGACCCAAGAAGGATCTGAGGCAAAAAAGAAAGAGAGTGGAGGAAAAAAAAACTTTAATGAAAAGGACAGAGGTCTGTGCCTGAGCCAGGACTCTCACTGGGGGAGGAGTTGCCAAACCAGCAGACAACTTGTGTGTTCTGATGGCCTACAGATACCTAGGGAGAGAGGGCAGCAGTCACACTGGACTGCAGCAACTGCTGATTTCAACACCTATAAATTGCTTCTGGACAGAGGACAGAAGACTGGCACCAGTCAAGGAAGGGATCTCTGCCCGCCACCCTCAAGAGACTGAGGATCCATATGGCTGTGGCCAGGCTGCATTGAAAAAGGACTATGTTCTGTCCACCCTAACAAAACAGCCAGCTGCAAGAACGCTACCCTGCATCCACGGTTCCAGTTTCCTGTCCTTCAGATTGCTTTATCAAACGTATGTCCCTGAGTTCCAGCTGCTTGTCCACCATACTGAAAAAAGCGCCCACTGAGAGAGCGAAGAAAACCTGGGAACTACAACCATTGGTGAGATTGTGAGGCCAGCGCCACCTACAGGATCCTGGACTCACTTCGCGGAAAGGACATCTGTTCTTTCAATCCTGCAGGAATTCTTTATGCTGAACTCAGGCATCATAGCCAGAAACCGGAAGGATCTTCAGTGGATTCTGGCTGTTTGCTTGTGACTAGTTAACTCCAATCTACATGCTATTGCCCATATTGTCTATAGGAACAGCAGATCCATGCCTTGAAAGGCTTTCTGACTTTATTTTTTCCTGTTGTTGCTATTATTGTTGAGTTTTTTTCTCTTTTATTCTTTTCACTTTTTTTTTTCATTTTTCTCTCTTTTTCTATTTTCTGCCTTCTATTTTATTCTTCATTTCTGTACTTTCTTGTTGCTGAGTCTGTCCAATTTGGGATTTTTCTTCTCTCAACTGCTCCTCTTTATAAAGGAGATGGTGATCAGTCTCCTGATTGCCTGTTGTTGCTGGGCACCCCTATTCTTCTTTTGTTCCCTCATCTTCTATTTTCTTCCAGTCAGTATCAGTTCTCTGAAGCTTGTGTGTTTCAATCTTCCTTACTCTACATTTCTTCTGTACTGTTATAGGAGAGTGAATAAAATTTCTAGTTGTCCTGCTACTATTAGTTTGTTCTGTTTTATCCTCCAGTTTTAGAAGCCTCCCAGGGTTTGTGTGAGTTTTATATGCCTTCTAACCCTATTTCTAATCTCTCCTTCTCCTCCTATTTCTCTACCCAACCCAACTCCTTATTCTTACTCCTTATTCCCAAAGGGTGATGCTGCTATATTGGAGGGCTGACACATTCTAAATATATTTGTGGTTAGTTCTAAATTTTGATATATGGTCACAGATCTACCTCTTGGGTTTAAAGGTATCAGAATAGTGATAGCCAAGGTTTGCTAGTTCTATGCTGTCTCTGATACTGTTGATTATACTGATTGTATTATTTCAACCCAGGTGATCTGATTGTTCTGTTGTAACTACCCTTGACGGTGTGCCAGAAGTGATACCACTTAAGGGCCATTACAGACCCAAAGAGGACACGCCAGGAAGTAGCCATCTCTTGAAGCTTCCAAATATTAAGGAGAAAGAAATTAGCAATAAACATTGCCCAGATAGCAGGTTAGGAAATAAACCAAAAATTTCATCAATGACAAATAAATATTGAAATCCCAACAACATACTTCACAGATCCTGAGAAAATCCAAAAAATAATCTGGAACCACAAGAGACCTAAAATAGCCAAAGAAATTCCAGGCAATAAGGACATGGCAGGGGGTATCACAATCCCCAACTTGAAACTAAACTACAAGGCTACTGTGATAAAAACAGCAGGCCATGGAAAAACAAAAACAAAAACAAACAAACAAAAAATACCCAAGGATCAATGGAACTGATTAGAAGATCCGAAAGCAACTTCAGATATACTAAGCCACCTCATGTTTAACAAAGGAGCCAAACACCTTCAGTGAAGGAAAGACAGCCTCTTTAACAAATGATTCTGGAAAAAGTGGATTTTAACCTACCAAAAACTGAAGTTTAATATATCTCTTTCACCATGCACTAAACTAAAATTAAAATGGGTTAGATACTTAAATATTAAAACAGAAACATTAAACCTCCTGGAAAGTAGGGTAGGCAGAACGCTTGGAGACTAGCTTACAGAAAGACTTCATGAACAAAACTTCGGCTGTATGAGAACTAGCAGAATGAATTGATAATTGGTATCCTATCTTACTAAAAAGCTTCTGCACAGCAAGAGAATAAAGATGTAAATGAGTCCTAGAATTGTATGTTATATATTGTGAAATAGAAAATGCTCAAAGTAAAATAGGGTGAAGGGGGAAAAATAATGGGATTATAACAAAAAAAAAAGGAAACAAATTTTATGTATATGGGGAGGTGGTAGGGAGGGTAGGGCTATGGGAAAAATTGAGAATTAAGTTGTGTCTTATACTGGTACAAATCCCCATTATGGAGTGCAATCATGAGGCATTTATGTAATATACCAATAAAAATTTCAAAAAAAAAAAAAGAGAGAGAGAGAGAAGTCACCAACATAATGAAAAGACAACCCACAATTTTGACAAAAAAATTTTACCATGTGTTTCTTAGACAAAGGATAATATCTAGAGTATGTAAATAAGTTTTAAAAAATCAGCCCCTTCTCCCAATTTAAAGACTCAATTCAAAAATGGGCATCTAAAAGAAATATTTTTCAGGTGAAGAAGTAAAGGCAGCTAAGAAACATATGAAGAAAAGTTTAACTCACTGGTCATTTGAGAGATGCAGATGAAAACAACATTGAGATTTTATCTCACTCCAGAAAGGATGGCTGCTGTCATGAAATCAATCAA